>SJXQ01005609.1:0-66352 GCA_006408695.1 Aepyceros melampus | reverse complement strand
TAAAGTGAAATCTCTCTTGAACATGTACCATTTAAATGAAACAACACATGTTGTAGTTGCAATATTTGTCATATAGAGTATATTTTCCTACTTACGAGAAATACAATGGCACACTTATGTGCTTGGAGGCTGTAATCTATGGTACACACCTTGGTATGAGTGCATATTTATGGCACATGCAGAGAGTATAATGAAATATTAAGCTAAGATAGGAAATGATATCTTTGCCAGGTATGTCACAGGTAAAGACTTTTAACAATGGATGTTACTGTAGGAGCCAACTCATCCTGACATCATTAGATTAACTGATTAATCTGTAGACAGTCAGTGGCTTCTTGGTGACCCATTGTTATCTGGCTGCTGCTGCTGCTGCTAAGTCGCTTCAGTCGTGTCCGACTCTGCTACCCCATAGAGGGCAGCCCACCAGGCTCCCCCGTCCCTGGGATTCTCCAGGCAAGAACACTGGAGTGGGTTGCCATTTCCTTCTCCAAAGCATGAAAGTGAAAAGTGAAAGTGAAGTCACTCAGTCGTGTCTGACTCTTCATGACCCCATAAACTGTAGCCCACCAGGCTCCTCCGTCCATGGGATTTTCCAGGCAAGAGTACTGGAGTGGGGTGCCATCGCCTACTCTGATCTGGCTGCTGCTGCTGCTAAGTCACATTAGTCGTGTCTGACTCTGTGCAACCCCACAGACGGCAGCCCACCAGGCTCTGATCTCCAGGCAAGAACACTGGAGTGGGTTGCCATTTCCTTCTCCAAAGCATGAAAGTGAAAAGTGAAAGTGAAGTCACTCAGTCGTGTCTGACTCTTCATGACCCCATAAACTGTAGCCCACCAGGCTCCTCCGTCCATGGGATTTTCCAGGCAAGAGTACTGGAGTGGGGTGCCATCGCCTACTCTGATCTGGCTGCTGCTGCTGCTAAGTCACATTAGTCGTGTCTGACTCTGTGCAACCCCACAGACGGCAGCCCACCAGGCTCTGCCGTCCCTGGGATTCTCCAGCCAAGAATACTGGAGTGGGTTGCCATTTCCTTCTCCAAGGCATGAAAGTGAAAAGTGAAAGTGAAATCACTCAGTTGTGTCCGACTCTTAGCGACCCCATGGACTGTAGCCCACCAGCCTTCTCCGTCCATGGGATTCTCTAGGCAAGAGTACTAGAGTGGGGTGCCATTGCCTTCTCCATTATCTGGCTGGTGTGCTGCATAAATATTTTTACTATATTTAACATTGTGTTTAGTTAAATCTCTGGTTGTTGGGATTAGTCCCTTTGCCTTGATATAAACCAGAAATGTTTTTAGCTAATCTCTTTGAAAGAAAAGCTGCAAAACATTGATTTTGCAGAGTCCCACATTTTGCAGGTTCAGTACAAGTGTAAAAATATGGCTTTTCCTCTTAAAGTGTGGATGTTCTTCACGTATCAGATATATTTTTTCTTGTCAACATACTGTATTTACTACCATTTTGGGGATGAATATTTACCCATCTTTTGCTCTAAAAATAGGTACTTAACAGCATTTGTGGAAATCCAGCCCAAACAACAGTCATCATTTTGATCTGGCCTCCAAAACAGGTGTCATTTTGATAAATGGTCCTAATTAAGCTGAGACTTCGGGTAGGAAGCCGATTGAGTTAGTGCGTTGGCACCTATGTGGCCATGCTGGACAAGTACAGATGTTCCAGCAGGGTAAAGGCAGCACTTTATTAACTACTGAGTCAAGTCTCCAGGTTTTGCATTTCCCATCGTTTGATCAAAGTATCTCTGTGTTCTGACACCACTGGCTTTAACTTTCATTTATTCATAGTGTTGCAGGAGAAAGAGGCAGCTATGAAAGTTTCCATTCTTTTGGGTCATTCCCCGCCTCTCCCCACTGATCTCTATGCTGCAGTGAGACAAGCGCATAAAAATGATTAATTAGAAAAGAAGCCTCATTGTTTCCAATCCATGATTCATATTCCTTCTGTACAACATGGGTTTCAACAGCTGGAAACACAGCTCTGTTATGTCTTCTCGCATTAATTTCAGTATGGATTGTCTCGCTAAAGAATATGGAGGGTGCTCTCACTGCTTCCCCTTTAGGGAGACTTTGGTGCAAAATGATCCAGGGACATGACCCTCTCTCCTGAATTCAGATTGCTTTGTGATTTCACAGTATCAGATTATGTCATGGACAGTGTTGCAACTGGAGACTCTAAGAGAAGACATCATTTTCTTTTTCTTTTTTTCTTTACTTATTTTTGAGGCTTATTTTTTTGGTGTAATTTTTGTTTTGTTTTGTTTTGAGGGGGAGATATTTGGGGTGAATATTTCAATAATCCAGTGAATTTAATTCAGTTGCTTCAACTTTCTAATGCAGAGATCAGCAAACTTTCTGTAAAGAGTCAAATAGTAAATATTTTGAGCTTTGCAGGCCACATGTTTCCTATTTCAACTACGTTCTTAACTTCTGTTGTGACGTGAAAACAACTATAGACAATACATATGTGAAAAAGCATGGCTGTGTTCCAATGTAACTTTATTTATGAAATGCTAAATTTTAAATTTCATATAATTTCACAGGTCATGAATATTCTTCTTTTCTCTTTTTTCCCTTGCAATCAATTAGAAATACATAAAAAAATTTATCCTTAGCTGTGCATACATGCTTAGTCACTCAGTTGTGTCCTGCTCTTTGGAACCCCTGGACTGTAGCCTACCAGGCTCCTCTATCCGTGGGATTTCCCAGGCAAGAATACTGGAGTGGGTTGCTCTGGCTTCCTCCAAGGGATCTTCCCAACCCAGGGATCAAACCCATGTTTTCTGCACCTCCTGCATTGGCAGGTGGATACTTTATCACTGGACCACCTGGTTCATTCGTTATCACAACCACGTCTTAGCTTGTGAGTCCTTTGCAAACAGACAGTGTGCCAGTTTTGGTCTGTGGGCCCATTTGTTGACCCTGTTCTAATGCATTTCAGGAAACACTGTGCTACACACAGAGAGTAAAATGTCTTTAGTGATGGAATGGACACATCAAAAATATGAAGTGTTATTCTTGCCTTCAAGGAACTTTTCATTCAGATGGAGAAAAAGTCAGCTGCTTAATATCAGTGTTATAAAAGACAATGTAATTGGGTAAAGGTGCAGGAGGGAGAGGAGAATGCCAGTGTTCTGAGAGTCTGAACTCACAGCGTGGGTTGATGGAGGTGGGTAGCCTGAGAGATAACAGTATCCAACAGTGGCTGTCAGTGAGAGGGTAACAGGCAGGAAGGCCAGGGGTCTCCAAATGGAGGAAATAGCCTGCAAGTGTCAGACATTTTTATCTCAAGTGGCAGGAGGAAACTAGCGATATTTTTTTCTTCTCTATACAAATTTAAAAGGAGGTTTCTCTTAAAATACTTTTGCCATAATGACACCTGGTTTCACCTGAACTTGGCTGTTCTCAAACCTTAAGATAGCCAATGCATTTTTCTTATGGAAATGTTTGTCTTAAGCTATGCTAATGTACTATGCATTTACCCCAAACTTTGTCTTCAACTCTCCGCCTAATGGCTCAGAACCTACTTGACAAACCAGTATGTTATACTCAGATATTGTTTCCCTAATCTATGTAAACGAAACTATTTGTATGGTAATCTGTCCTTCTACAAGATTCAAGTTAATCATTTTATGGCCTGGGATGAACCATTTGGTACCAAAATTATCCCCAAATGCATCTTATGGGGAGGGGTCTGGTGCCATCCTGAGTTTTAAGACAATCCTTTCTTTCATTAACAGACTGCTAGTGACTATATAACATCCAGCTGAAGACTAGCAGGGGGGTACTCTTTCTTGCCGGGGTCCAGCCCCGGTGGATCCAGGGTAATTCGAAAGGGAGATGGAGTAGGCGTCCTAGGAAAAAACTTATTTAATTAAAAGTATAAAGAGAGTTTAGAAATGGATAGTGTAGTAGGAAAATTAGTGGAGAAAAAGAGGCTGAATATTGGTTTACATGGAATACCAATCACCACCTACGTAGGCCACAGGCGTCTTTCCGTTCTCCCGAAGGAGAGGAGGCACTGAGGCCTCCCTGGTCCGATCTTAGAAGCCCAGGCAAAATTAGCAGGCTTGGTGAGTACCCATGTTCCAGATGAGAATTCAGCCAGAAGGGGAAAGAAAGAACGACACAGGGGAATCAGTCTTTCCAGAAACTGATCCGTTTTCTTTATTTTCAGGTTTGCTTATATACCTTTTTTTACACATAGAGACAAATGGAAATTTTTAAAGTCACACAGGGGTCAGCAGTCCTGACCTTTATCAAAATCAGGTGCTTTACATAAAAAAAGGTCTTAGGGGTTTTACATCATCTTCTGGCCATGAGGCCTGCTGACACTTCATGACCCTCTCTTTCTGATAACCAAAAAACTCATTTTTTCCAAGGGTGTTTTTTCTTAAACCAGGCACCACCCTCCAATGGAATACCAATCACCACCTACGTAGGCCACAGGCGTCTTTCCGTTCTCCCGAAGGAGAGGAGGCACTGAGGCCTCCCTGGTCCGATCTTAGAAGCCCAGGCAAAATTAGCAGGCTTGGTGAGTACCCATGTTCCAGATGAGAATTCAGCCAGAAGGGGAAAGAAAGAACGACACAGGGGAATCAGTCTTTCCAGAAACTGATCCGTTTTCTTTATTTTCAGGTTTGCTTATATACCTTTTTTTACACATAGAGACAAATGGAAATTTTTAAAGTCACACAGGGGTCAGCAGTCCTGACCTTTATCAAAATCAGGTGCTTCATATAAATGTATGAAAAAAAGGTCTTAGGCATTTTACATCATCTTCTGGCCATGAGGCCTGCTGACATTTTATGATCCTTTCTTTCTGATAACCAAAAAAACTTAGTTTTTCCAAGGGTGTTTTTTCTTAAACCATGTGCCACCCTCTGAAGGTAGCAGATAAAGTTGCATTCCTATAGGGTGAGGGTGTAGTGGGTTACAACTAAGAAAGGAATTTATTTAACCTAAGGTTAACATGATTAATCTTAAAGGTTAATACTTATTTCTCCTATATGCTAGTTATATTCATTATAAGGGCAGGGAATATGGAGATTTAGCAGCAAACATCAGCCCAACAAATGAAAACCCTTCACCAATGTTTCCCTTAAGATCTATTTAGTCTTAAGATAGTGATAAAGTTACATTTTTACATAGCAAGGACACAGTGATTTATAACAAAGTGCAGTGATCTATAATAAAAGAGAAAATTCATTAACTCAAAAAGTCTAGTATTGCTAACATCAAAAACTACTATATTTCCTTTTCTATATTCCAAATACATTGATTAATATATTCCCAGGTGCCTAAGGATATGGAGGCCTGGTGGCAATCATTGACTCAACAATGAGAAAAGCCCTATGCTAATTAAGATTTTCAAAATACTCCAAACTCTGTGTGCTGTTTTTGGTTGAGAGGTAGTAAACAATCATTTGCGTAGTGGCAGGAGTATGGATAATTCTGTCACACAAGCTAGTCTGCCAGCAGAGAGGTTTGACCTGAGACACCCTTGTCACACCCAGGAATTTTTATTGACTGGAGCTGCAAGTTTACTCCTTCTCCGAGAGAACCGGTGCGGAACAGCCCCCCATAAAGTCAGAGGTGTAGGTGAGAGCATGAAACAGTAAAGTAGGTAGACTCTGGTTTTGGGGGCAGATGCTTGGGAACAGGGGATTTCCTGAGGCTCGATCCCGCCTTTGCGTATGCCGAAGCCTCCTTCCTCGTGACCTTTGCCATGGGCTGAGTTCCTCACGCTGGCTCCCGGTACTTTCTGCCCCCTTCTGATGCCTATGTCAGAAGCTTTCTCTGTCTCCTTTATACTTTAATAAAACTTTCTTACACAAAAGCTCTGAGCAATCAAGCCTTTTCTCTGGCCCTGGATTGAATTCTTCTCCTCCAGGGGCCAAGAATCCTGGCATCTTTTTGTTCAACAACAACCTTTCATCAGGATGGGTTGTCAGAGAAGTGTTCAGATAGATGGCAGAGTGCGAACTAGAGAAAGATGGATGCCAACACCCTGATTAGCTGTGAGATTGATCACAGGATCACAGTAATGAAGTGATGGGGCTGGGATGGGATAGGCAGACGCCATGTGCCTCTGAGAAGTGTGAGACAGGGTGGAGAAGTCATGGTTCAGAAATGGCAGAGAAAACTCTACTCAAGAATGCTTGTGGATGGGTACGAGAAAATGAGCAGGCTCCCACTAAATAGAAAAAACAAATCCTCAGAAAGCAGGGTCTATTTGGGATAAGGAAGAATCAGCACCCTAACATGATCTTGAGAAGACAGGAATGTGAGTGTGTGGCAAGGAGCAGGGTGTTTCCAAAGGGTCCAGAGGAAAGGATTGGACGGGCATTGGCTATGGGAAGAACCAGTAGGAATGAGAATGAAGGAATGAGCCTTAAGAAGATGAGAATGAGAGAAATGATTGGTGCCTAAAGATGTTTAGCTGGGGGCAGTGATGAAAGATGATAGCAAGTGAAAGGGGCAGAGATGCTGCTGACTGGTCTTTGGGTTCTGACTGAGACTAGAGGTAAAAAAAGATACTTGGAAGGGA
Source organism: Aepyceros melampus (assembly GCA_006408695.1). Lineage (NCBI taxonomy): Eukaryota > Metazoa > Chordata > Mammalia > Artiodactyla > Bovidae > Aepyceros > Aepyceros melampus. Next base: position 59,787 of record SJXQ01005609.1, on the reverse strand, counting down.
ATCTGCAAACCTGTTCCCAAGGCAGGTGTGTTGGGGGTATGTAGGTCCCATATCTTCCATACTGTATAAGGTCTTGGTTGGACAAAGAAGAGGCCTATTTATTTCATGCATAAAAACAAGAAAATTGTAAAGAATAAAGTCCATAATTTTGATAAACATGTTATGCATTTTTTGAATGATAAAGCAAAATAACTTATTGCTTGATGCATACATCTGTTTTCCCTTATTAAAGTAGTGCATTTTTTGTTTGTTTGTTTTTAGGTAATATGTTATCCTTGAATTGTGCCATGGAAATATTTCTTTTTTCCTACAAATTAGAAAAGAGAAAATTACAATAGATGAAGTTCTAACTTCCCAAGTGGGGCCACTGTCAGGTTTTCAGGAATAAGACCCTATCCAGAGATAGACCCCTTTCTTTTGAAGCTATAAAACATACCACATGCAAAAGGTTTGCCATGTCTCCAGAATGGGTAGGATATTACAATTTGCAGTATTGGTTCTTTGTTCTTTTTATTCCTGTGCTTTGTGTAGTAATACTGTCCTACTNAGGAATAAGACCCTATCCAGAGATAGACCCCTTTCTTTTGAAGCTATAAAACATACCACATGCAAAAGGTTTGCCATGTCTCCAGAATGGGTAGGATATTACAATTTGCAGTATTGGTTCTTTGTTCTTTTTATTCCTGTGCTTTGTGTAGTAATACTGTCCTACTAAAAGCAATAGCCAGTGGGGAAAGTTATTTTTGAACTTGACAAATACAGAGCATTCTCTTATTATCCAGGGTTTGAAATAACTAGGAAAGAAACTATAGTTTGAAGAACTTTAGCACAGTAAATCTGAAATGGAAAGAGATTCAGTGATAAGGTCTGGAAAAAATACCTAACAAACCAAAGTGATACCAGTTATGAGGAAGAGGGAAGAGACAGAGGAAATTGGGAAAACAAGAGATAATGAGAAACAATAGAAGAAGATGAAATGATGGAAATTTGTGTTTACCTGGGAGCTTTAATCCAGAAATTGAATTTGATAGGAGTGGGAGATTTGGAGAGCTTGGGAAGCAAGCTAATCATGACTTGGATCTAGGAGGTTAGAGATGGGGTCTAAGCAAGTCAATAAACAAGAAATAAAAATTGTGAAGGCATTTAAATTTAATCCAGGGAGCTTTGGGGGGATTTTGTGCAAAGTTAAAAAGACATCAGGGAGGATAATTAGCATTCAGGGCACAGGAGCAGGAAGTAGCTAGAGAAAGGCATCTTAGGGGAGTACAGGAGATGTTCTCTACTCTGTGTTGGAATGGAGAGTCATGTCAGCCTTCCAGGTTCTGGAATGGAGACTGACTTATGAACAAGACCCTTCCTTTTGGGTCCTCACATATTGATCTGCTAAAATAAAGAAATGTATCATGTCTTTGTCTTTCTCTCTCTGGCTTACTTCACTTAGTATGAAAATTTCTAGGTCCATCCATGTTGCTACAGATGGAATTATTCATTCTTATTTATGGTTGAATAGGGTTCCTTTGCATATATGTATCATGTCTTCTTTATTCATTCATAACCTAAGTGTCACTGGTTTACTTTCATGTATTGGAGAAAGAAATGGCAACCCACTCCAGTGTTCTTGCCTGGAGAATCCCAGGGATGGCGGAGCCTAGTGGGCTGCCATCTATGGGGTCACACAGAGTTGGACATGACTGAAGCGACTTAGCAGCAGCAGCCGCAGCAGCAGATTGCTTCCGTTTCCTGGCTATTGTAAGTAGCTCGGCAATGAATGTAGGAGTGCATGTATATTTTCAAATTATGTTTTTCTTCAGATATATGCCCCCATTCTCTTCTCCATAGTGGCTGTACCAACTTACATTCCTACCAACAGTGTAGGAGGGTTCCTTTTTTCTCTACGCTCTCTCCAGTATTTATTATTTGTAGACTTTTTAATGGTGGCTGTTCTGACTGGTGCGAGGTGGTAGCTCATTATACTTTTGATTTACATTTCTCATGTTGAATGTCTTTTCATATGCCTTTTGTTCATCTGTGTATACTCTTTGGAGAAATGTCAATTTAGGTCTTCTGCCCATTTTTTAAGTTTTTTTTTGAGCTATATGAACTGTTCGTATATTTTGGAGATTAATCCCTTGTCAGTCACATCATTTGCAAATATTTTCTCCCATTCTGTAGGCTTTTTGTTTTGTTTATGGTTTCCTTTGCTGTGCAAAAGCTTATGATATTGCTTATATGTGGAATCTAAAAAAAGGACACAAATACGCTTATTTATAAAACAGAATTAGACTCATAGACATAGAAAACAAATTTATGGTTACTAAAGGGTGGGAGGGAGAGGGGTAAATTGAGTTTGGGATTAAAATATACACACTACTATGTATAAGACAGATAACCAATAAAGACCTACTCTATAGCACGGGGAACTACACTCAGTATCTTGTTATAACCTATAATAGAAGAGAGCATAAAATAAGAATATATATATATAGGTATAACTGAATCAATTTACTGTACACCTGAAACTAACACAACATTGTAAATCAACTATATTTCAATAAAAATTTAAAAATACATATTACAGAAAAATAAAAAAAAAAACAAAAAGAAAGAATACAAATAATTTTGAAAAGCTTGGCAAGGTACAAAGGAAGCCTTAGATGCTACTTGTACAAACTTTCTTTGAAGATGATTGGATGATATGTCTCAAAACCCCTGAAAGCATTCATTTTCTGTTACTACATTATACTACTTCAAGGGATTGATTATAGGCAATGATAATTAGAGATGTCTTCAAAGATTTATGCCTATAGATGTTTATTACAGCTTTATTTATTATATCAAATTTGGAAACAACCTAGACATATAATGAAAGCACATTGCTTAACTACATCTCAGCTGATTTATCCAATGTAATACATTTGTTAATATTGTTAATATTTGTTAATATTGTGTTGCAGAAAAGATTTAATGTTGTTGGAAAATCTTTATGATAGGCTACCAAGTGGAAAAGATGTAGTTTCTTAAACCCAACTGTGGTACAATATGGCAAGAAATATTTATATGAATGTGTGGATGGACATTGGATATTTTATCATTATGTTTACTAAGAGAAAAATGTATAGTAAAGGAAGGACTGTCTGCAAATCTGCCTTATAAGAAGTCCTGTGGTTTATCTGCAAGATAAGAATTCATCCTGTGTAGGGTACACAGTCATTTGATGTCTGAAGGTGGTCTATTGTAGCCCCATCAAGTGGAAACTGCTTTCTCACTCATGGCCAAGTACCTCAAAAACAGGAGAGACAGCTTTGGGGCCAAACATAGAATCAGGAAAGAGGAGGCCATGTCCTGATTCCAGCAGACGTATGGTAGGATCACCCTTTGTGGCAAATAAATTCCTGTTTCTATGCAAAGACCAAAACAGTTTTTTTTAAAGAAAGGCATGGGGAGGCATGGGTTGTTTTCCCTTTGTTCTGTCTTACTGTCTTTAGACTGAGCCTTCCCTTTCCCTACATCAAAAGCCCTGATCCTTTGAGTGTTACGCCAAATAGACAGACCGCTTTCACCCCAAGTCCGTGCTGTCATCTGTTACTGATCATCTGGTCACCCATCTTCATTCATTGGAAGTTTTAGCTCCTAATTTTCAGAGTCTTATTCCCCTCCCTGAACCCTGTCAGTATTATTTCCTCAGTGTCTATAACATCCATCCACTCATCCAGCTTGGTTCCTCTATTTTTTGAAACAAGCATCTCTTGTTTGAATACATTCTCACAGTCCACCCATCACCTCCATTGTACTCTCTTCATTTTCCTCCTTATCCAGTTGAGGGTCCATGGCTGTGTTCAGTTCAGTTGCTCAGTCATGTCCGACTCTTTGCAACCCCATGAATCGCAGCATGTCAGGCCTCCCTGTCCATCACCAACTTTCGGAGTTCACTCAGACCCACGTCCATCGAGTCAGTGATGCCATCCAGCCATCTCATCCTCGGTCGTCCCCTTCTTCTCCTGCCCCTAATCCCTCCTAGCATCAAAGTCTTTTCCAATGAGTCAACTCTTCTCAGAGGTGGCCAGAGTACTGGAGTTTCAGCTTTAGCATCATTCCTTCCAAAGAATTCCCAGGGTTGATCTCCTTCAGAATGGACTGGTTGGATCTCCTTGCAGTCCAAGGGACTCTCAAGAGCCTTCTCCAATACCACAGTTCAAAAGCATCAATTCTTTGGTGCTCAGCCTTCTTCACAGTCCAACTCTCACATCCATACATGACCACAGGAAAAACCATAGCCTTGACTAGACGGACCTTAGTCGGCAAAGTATTGTCTCTGCTTTTGAATATACTATCTAGGTTGGTCATAACTTTTCTTCCAAGGAGTATGCGTCTTTTAATTTCATGGCTGCAATCTCCATCTGCAGTGATTTTGGAGCCCCCCAAAATAAAGTCTGACACTGTTTCCACTGTTTCCCCATCTATTTCCCATGAAGTGATGGGACTGGATGCCATGATCTTTGTTTTCTCAATGTTGAGCTTTGTACTCAAATACCTTTCCTGAAACATCCCTCAACCTTTTTTTTTTTTACCTTTCTCCCTCTGTTATTCATCTTGAGAAAAATTCTGATCCTATGAATATGCCATTCACTGTCTCCTTCCCAGTGTCCAAACAGTTGAATATTCCTAGATTAAAAAAACACCTAGAAGGGCAGCCTGGTATAACTTTATTTTTAAATGCATGATCACAAACCTCAAATAGTCCATCACTGCTCCACTGCTCTATTACTGTATTTCTCTAGCAGACTCACTTACCCACTTTCTGCATGACTGTTTCCTATCACCAGCCCTCCTCAAATCTCTTAGAACATTTGATGCATCTTATGTGGTTGATGACCCTGCTTCTAACCTCATTGAGAAGACAGAAGCCATCAGGGAGACATTTACCTTCATACTACCAAATCTGTACACTCACTTACATATGTCTTTCTTAGTATTATAGGGGAAATATCCCACCTTCTGGGGCTTCCCAGGTGGCACAGTGGTAAAGAATCCACCAGCTAATGCAGGAGAGGCAGAAGGTGCAGGTTCGATCCCTAGTTGGAAAGATCCCCTGGAGGAGGAAACGGCAACCCACTCCAGTTTTCTTGCCTGGAGAATTCCATGGGCAGAGAAGCCTGGCAGACTACCATGCATAGGGTCTCAAAGAGACTCCATGAGTCCCCAAGAGTCTCCACAACTACACACAGCACACAGCATCCCTCCTTCTGTCAACTCCAGTGCTTTTTTTTCCCACTGGATTCTAGCTCTAATTTTCTTCCTTCTGCAGGCCTTTCTTCTCTGCCTTCTCCCTTCACTTTGCTCATTAATATTTTCCTCTATTCCCGATCAGTGGGTAAAATCATACTGAAAAGATTGGGTCCCCTATTCTTCTCAATCATTTGCTCCATTCCTGTTTTCTTGATAATCACCCTCCTTTAAAATAATTGTCTACACAAATTCTAACACTTCACCTCCACTCTTGTTTAACCGAACACTCAGCTGAAACTGCTCTTTTCAAGGTCACAAATGACCTTCACTGGGCCCAATTCAGTGGCCTCCTCTTTGCTCTCTTTGATCTGAGAGTTCACTCAGCACTGGATTCTCTGGAGTACTACTCCCTTCCTGAATTACAATCTCATTTTGATTTCTTTAACTTTGAACTTTTTTTTCTGTTTTTTTCTTCTCTCCCTTGATGATTTTTCACTCCTCTGTTACAAAATTTTGGTGTTCCTGCCCATTAAGTGTGGGCCTCTCTGCCCTCTTCTTTCCTTACACTTTCTCTCTTGCAGATGTCACTCTTTAACCATGAGTTTAACATTGGCTCCAACTGCCATCTTGACATGTCCAGTTGATTGTCTTACAGGCTTTTCAAGTTTCCCCTGTCTGAAATGCAATCTTGAATTTTGTCCTCCTCCAGATTTGTCCCTCTTTCAGCCTGCCTTGTTTCCATGAGGACCACCACCATATACCCAGTTGTTTGAGAAAAACACTGAGAGTCATCCTTGCTTTGTCCCTTTCACATTTCACATCCAATTTATCCCCCAGATCTATAGCTTTCACTTCCTATATATCTCAGAACATCTATCACTGCCCATCACTGTCATCAGTTTTCTAAGCCACATCATGCAGTCTCTGACTTGAATCATTGCCGCAGTCCCCAAACTGCCCCCGCTCCCAGTCTTGCCACCTTTCATTCATTCTTCAGCCAAAAGTGCTTTCTTTTTAAAAGTTAAATCTAGTTTTGCTGCTTGGATGAACTGTGGCCTCTTTACTATGGGCAAGAAGGTTCTTTGGTCTGTCATCCCTACCTCATTGTGTGCCTCTATCTCGATTGCTACTGAGATTTCATTTTTTGAAATCTCAGATTAAATGTAGTTAATTCCAAGAGGCTCTCCTCTACCCTTCTGACAAGAGTCACTCTTCTTGTCATTATTATTCTCCAGCCCAGGACTATTTTAGTTTTCTTAATAACACTTATAATCTCTAATTATGTATATTTGCAGGTTTGCTGGATGTCTTGTCTGCTAGGCTGGAAGCCCTCAAGGATAAAACCAAAGCCTCCTCTGGTCCCTGTTTTACCCCAGTTCCTGGCACAGTGCTTGTGCATAGTACATAGTGTGTTTTCGATAGGTATCTGTGAACAGAATGAATAGATGACTGTTTGCCAAGTGTTGATTCTATTTGGTGCCAATGATGTGAAAAGAAAGGATAAAAATGATCCAGATTGTAAGATGATTACTGTGATGCCTGGGTGACACAGGATAAGTGGTAAGGATTGGCAGCACAATATGGGAAATGAAAAATATAACAGTCAGGTTTAGAACTTGAAAAATGACAAAATGATTATATCTTTGCGGGTATGAGGAAAGAAGGCAATGGAAAGGTCTGGGGAAAAAAATGCCCGGGGCTCAGTATTCTCTAACTTTTGTGGGAGATCTTATACTTAAAAAATCTTTTGGGCAACCTGACTCAAAAACAGAATTCACAAAACGACCTAGGAGAGAGTATAGTACAGAAAGCACGAAGGCATTAAACTTGAGAAAGGTTGTATAGATATTAGGTCCTCGGTAACTACATATATACCAGTGAGTCCATGAGTACAACCAAGGAACTGGTTAAGGGGAAGGTTATTTTCATGACATGCTTATTGATTATCAGAGAATTCCTTTGATGACTGTCTTATGCCTTACAGTGTTCATATGAAAGACATCCCTTCATCTGGCTACGTAAATGAAATCGATCATTTAGCAGCAGTTGGCTTATCATGTTGCACTACTTTATATGAAAGATGCTATCCATAAAGGCAATCGTAATGTGTGGTTTATAAGGCAAACACTGCTAAAGAATACAATTTAACTGTATTCTTAGCAAACACAATGCTTTTTGCAATGCACTCGTTTGTTTTATTAAAGCCAATTATACATTTGTTTTGGCTCGTTTTTACTGTACAAAAGAAATTCAAAATACTTAATAGTCAATTACTGTGAGCGTGCAGATAAAAATAATGAATGTTATTACACAAAGACTTTATATTTAGGAGGCAAGGCAGACGTGAATATAGTATATGGAAATTTGACAGAAATTAATAACTTCTGTTTTAAGTCTTGGTAGAGCATTCAAAGAAGAAAAACCTATAAATCAATAATATTCCTACCTGGGTCCATGTTGATGACTGACATGATTATATCTAAATTGGATAGTGGTAAAAGCTACAATCAGGGTCCTCTCAAGAAAACTGGCTTTTCCCCCAACAGCATCTTTGATACAATAGACAGGCAAATTCTTGGTGCTTAGGTCTCTATATTTAGTCACTTTGGAATGTTTGATGCTTTTTTTGAGTCATCAGAAAGGAACTCTGAACTTGCCTTCATGAAATAAAGGAGAATTACATACAAATAATTGGATCAAGGAATGATGACTATACCTATAATAAAATTAGAGTTATGAATTAATACATAGATGTCTTATTGACCAACCATTTATGTAGCACTCATAGTATTTCAGGCTCGGTACTAGATATAGAAGATATTTCAGGGTTAGTACTAGGTATATAAGGTAGATACAGTTCTTGCAGTATAAAGTTGAAAATTTCAAGGTGAAATGAACCATTGAACAAGTTGCTCAATGACACGTGATATATGCAGCTTAGAGGAATTAAGAATACCAAGAGCATTCATCTATGAGGGTTCTACCCATGGAGATCAGGGAAGGCCTTTTGGAAGAAGATACAATTAAAACTAAGCTTTCATTTAAGTAGGAGTTAGGCAAAGAGGGCAGAGGAAAGAGCATGTGTGTAGGTTTCAGTCCTGGAGCCTTTGGAAAATGGAAACTGGCTCCAGACTGGCTGGAGCTTAGAGTGTTAGGAAAAGTGTCAGAGATATGCCCAGGAGATGGATTGAGAATGGGTTTGGATTACTTTGTGCATAAAAACAAAGGAGTTTGTTCAGTTCAGTCACTCAGTCATGTCTGACTCTTTGCAACCCCATGGACTGCAGCACGCCAGGCTTCCTTGTCCATCACCAACTCCTGGAGCTTGCTCAAACTCATGTCCATCGAGTCGGTGATGCCATCCAACCATCTCTTCCTCTGTTGTCCCTGTCTCCTCCTGCCTTCAGTCTTTCCCAGTGTTTGTGCTTGAATCTAAATGCTGGGATCCCTCTAAAGATTTTAAGGAGGGTCAGAATGTGATCCAGTTTTTTTTCCATCCTTTTAATCAGTGGTTCCCAACCTTTTTTGGCACTAGGGACCAGTTTTATGGAAGACAATTTTCCAGGGACTGGGGGTCGGAGGGTGGCCTTGGGATATGATTCAAGCACATTACATTTATTGTGTACTTTGTTTCTATTATTGTTACATCAGTTCCACCTCAGATCATCAGATTAGATCCTGGGGGTTGACAGCCCCTGCTTTGAACTATTCTAGCTGTAGTGTGGAGAATGAGTGAGAAGGAAATAAACCTGGATGCAGGGAGATGAGGGAGGGGGGGTGTTAATACAGCATCCAGGTAAGAAAGCGTGGTGACTTTCTTGGGCAAGGATGGGGGTGGTTGTTGGGGATAAAGGCAAGTGGATAGGGTTAGGAAATGCTGATGAGGTAGAACTGCCAGTAGGTGGGTGGTTCTGAATGTCAAGAAAGTAGACTAACCGAGGTATGTTTGAAAGTTATCAGCATTTAGGCATATTGTAGGTGAAGTTACGGTTATCAGTGAAAGGCCTAAAACTGTGGTCTTCTAATTGAGGTACCTGTGTTATGTAAAGATTCCAAGGTTTCTGTGGGCACACAAATGGTGTAATTTTAAGGGAATCCAGTTGTTAGGTCCTCAAGTTCCATATGTTGTTGTCCTAAGATCAGTGTTCCTGAGAATCCTTCTGTGGTTAAGTAGATTCTTCCGACATCCATCTCCTTTCACACGGTTCTCCTGTTGACAAAAGAATGGCAGACCTGCAATTAATTCTTCATCCTTACTCTTCCTGGTGCCTCTGTGAGCCCCATGTAAAAGAAATAGCATTTATATGGAGAAAGTGATTAACCCAAATGGGTAAAAAAGGGTATAAATTCTTTTGTAACTCCAGTAATTTTTTTTTTTTGCCTTTCATGAAATGAAAGGAATGTATAATAGAAATGTCAGCTGATAGATGATCAAAAATCATTTTGAATGCTAGGTGACAATTTGGTTTTTGGCATTTAACTCAGGAGTTTAAAAAATTGAGTGACATTGCTGTAATAAAATCCTTCCATTTCTATCTACCTATTTATGTAAAGAATGTTCTAAGCACTTCCATGAAAAATGAAAAACAAACCTGATGTAGAACATTGTCTAATTCTGGCAATAAGTTATATTATCCATGGACCAATGGAATAATTGAAAAAACACCTTATTTTAATTAATAGTTCCATATAAATGCTGTTTGATATAATTAATAAATATGTCAAAATATAAAATATGTTACATTGTATTTATCAGTCACATGTAATGGTAATTTAATGAGAATTCAATCCAGAAGAAAAATGTTATCACTTATTAAAAAAATTAAATTTACTAACATATTTTTTTGTAGAGATGTATGATAAGGTGATCAATAAAAGACTTTCAAGCCTAAAATATATCACATTGGACTGAAATTTTGCTGGCACAATAGAACAGAATAATAAGTTCCAAGACTGAAAGAATGTTATAGCAATTTCTGATGTTTAAGAAGAGTTTATTCATGTATTTTTTTTTAACTGGATGAAGGTGGGAATAAAATCACTGGTGATTTCACATATTTTAAACATTGGACATATTTAAAAGAATGAAGTAACTGCTGTATTTTTTAATGTTGCTATAAAATTTACAAAGCAGAGGCAATTATATCCTTTGCCAATGATATCTAGTACCAAATTACCAAATCTAGTAATTTTTGGATGTCAACTTAAAAATATTAGAAAGGTTTTCCAAAACCATTTTAGCAGGTACATGACAATAAACGTTTTAGGACTATTGGCTTAGGATGAAAAGAGAAAGGAGGTTAGGTTCGCAAAAGCATCATTATTCAAAGATCTTTCTATCGGTACCTTCACCAGTGTAACAAAGAAAGGAAGCAAGAAAAGGCTTGCTGGATGTAGTGTCGGTTGTCTCCATGGGACTGGGATTAAGCCATTTATGAGAGTGCAGGTGGAGTCGGGAAGAATATCCAAAGAGAGTTTCATGTTTAAACTAGCTGGTATGGAGATGGGAGCTTCAACCAGTGGCTGGGAAGTTTGTCTGGAGATTGGCTGACCATGATCCTAGAGTAGTATCAATCTTTTTGGTATGTGAGAGTCTTCACATGCTTATTGGCAAGAAATTCTCAAAGTCAATAGATAACATTGATTTTAAAAATTCTAGAAATTATGTAATATTAAAGCTCAGCATTCAGAAAACGAAGATCATGGCATCCAGTCCCATCACGTCATGGGAAATAGATGGGGAAACAGTAGAAACAGTGTCAGACTTTATTTTTTGCGGCTCCAAAATCACTGCCGATGGTGACTGCAGCCATGAAATTAAAAGATGCTTACTCCTTGGAAGAAAAGTTATGACCAACCTAGATAGCATATTCAGAAGCATAGATATTACTTTGCCGGCTAAGGTCCGTCCAGTCAAGGCTATGATTTTTCCAGTAGTCATGTATGGATGTGAAAGTTGGACTGTGAAGAAAGCTGAGTGCGAAGAATTGATGCTTTTGAAGTGTGGTGTTGGAGAAGACTCTTGAGAGTCCCTTGGACTGCAAGGAGATCCAACCAGTCCATTCTGAAGGAGATCAACCCTGGGATTTCTTTAGAAGGAACGATGCTAAAGCTGAAGCTCCAGTACTTTGGCCACCTCATGCGAAGAGTTGACTCATTGGAAAAGACCCTGATGCTGGGAGGGATTGGGGGCAGGAGGAGAAGGGGATGACCGAGGATGAGATGGCTGGATGGCATCATGGACTCAATGGACGTGAGTCTGAGTGAACTCCGGGAGTTGGACAGGGAGGCCTGGCGTGCTGCGATTCATGGGGTCGCAAAGAGTCGGACACGACTGAGCGACTGAACTGAACTGAACTGAAGGGACCATAGGGTAATTTGAGGCAGAGATGATAAATCATTTACCAAAGATTACTTTTAGGAATGGGAGATGGAATCTTAACTTATTGCTTTTCCATTGAAGATGTTATCAACTTACCTTGTACTTCCCTGTGGTATCTCTCGCACTGAGTTTATAAAGCAGAAGTGAGATGAGAAGTTAGGAAAAGTGTGTGTGTCCCCCTCTGCCTGACTTCAGAACTTTATCTCAACTCAAATGTCCAAACCCCACAAATGTGCTTCCAGGCCAATCTCTCCTCTGCCCCTAGAATTTAATATTCCAGCATCTTTCTGGCACATGTCTTTCTCTCCTCCTGATTCCATCTTCAGATTCCCCTGTATCCTTTAAAGGCCAGCCACTCTGAATTTTTCACACAAGTACCACTATGCCCCTTGTCCTCTATACCAGCCCTGTCCAGGAAAAAAAGAATACCAAGGACAAATGCAAGTCAGTTAGATAATTTTTATTTTTGTAGTAGCTACATTTACAAAAGTAAAACACAAAGTTAGAATTAATGTTACTATGCTTTATTTAAATCATTTTATCTAAGATATTATCTTTCTAATGTGTGATCAATACAAACATTTTTAAAAAGATATTTTATATCCTGGGTGTTTTGGGGTATGTCTTCAAAACCTGGTGTGTATATTACATTAATAGCACATCTTAATTTGAACTGGGTGCATTTCAAGTGCTAATAGCCATATGTAGCTAGTAGCTACCGTATTGGACGGTGAAAATATGTATGATAATTGTTAGTGGTAAAAATTCCATTTTTTCTGGCCAGTTGTTTCTTGAATGTTCCAGTTTCCTGAGCAGACTGCAAGATCCTAAAAGGCATTTCGTTAATGTTCTTAAGGTGCAGGGCTGTTAATGCTCAGCCATTGTATGGTATCTCCATCTACCACGTGTTGAATTATTTTGATTAATGAAACTTTTTGTTAAACTGCTTTGGTGATACCAGTCTGTTGACTGGCCTTTTGGGAATAGGATAGCTCTTTTTGGAACAACAAAGCTGTCAGACTTTTAAATAATTGACAAGGCTGCTAATAGCTGTTGCTTGTGTAATTAGACAATCATTTAAATTTGTGAGCAACATGAGGGTGGGACTGTGGTGTCTTTTGAGCTACATCCAGTCACAACAGCTTTTATTTTAAGTATGAGCATCTTTCCATGAAGATTAATAGTTCTTTGGAAGATATTAGATGCTCTTTAAAAAATTATGAGGGTAAATTTTCCCCAGGGTACTTGTCAAGTTGGTTAATATCATCATGCTTATATTTGACTTCTCTGAGAACCTAGGTTTAAAAATAAATTGGCTTAGCTGTACCAACCAGTCCCTTAAAAAGTTTTCATGTTTCTTAGGGGAGACAGAGAAGAGAAGTTTGCCTAGATTCTAAAAATGTCATTATCTCCTTCCAATAAGCCTTTATATGAGAGTTATGGCCTTCAGGATAAACAAAGTGAAAAAGGGCCCCTTGAGAATCTTAATTTGTTCAAACTCAAATGAATGTAGGGAGATAATAAAGTGGGTTTAAAAAGCTGGTCTGAACTTTAGCACAGTATTTTAAACAATTCCTTTGGGGAAATTACATCACTGTTACATGCAGGGTCAATGAAAAAAACAGTAATTATTCTGAGTGGTAGAATTTTTTTTTTTAGCCTCCATCATTATGATTGCAGTGATATAAATTCAATCTTGCAAATTCTTAAACTGCAGCTCTGTGACATTAGAAACCTTTGAGGTATACTGAATAGGGAGGAGGGTTGACAGAGTGATCACTTTGTTCTAATAACTTTATGCTAAAATGAATTTATGATATCAGAATCAGTTTTATAATACAAATCCTTGGAGCAATTGCAGAGTGCAGGGATTTTTTAAAAAAAAATTATGACCACTATGTTAAAGCAATCAAGGTGTGCTGATTTACTTTTAACTGATGCAGTTGACTTCCTAAAAGTTTTGCCCAGGCATTGGCAGCGAGTGGGGAGAGTTGGAGGGGTCGGGGGCAGCAATAGGAAACGTCATTGTGATGAATCAGAAATGCTTATTCCTATCACAATACAAAGCAAATTGAGTTGTTAAGTATTCCATTTTGGTATTAATCAAAGGGAAAAAAATGAAGTGTGCTCTTAATCTTGTTCTAGGTAATTTACAGGTGGGAAAAGGATTATAGAAGCTAGTTTTAAATTTTTACTAGAAGAAATGGAATTGAAATTTGAAGCCTCTGGTGTTAATTATTGAGGTGCATTCTGCTAGGGATTGAAGTCTATGGGTGGCTCATAACAGAAGCCTGCCAAATATGGTATATTCTGTACATTGATAATGAACTGTTGTCAGTTTCCCTCAAGGGAAATCTGGATATATTGTATTTTCCCTCTAAGGTAGGTATAGCTGTGTTTGAAAATAAAATTGTTGTTGCTGCTAATACCTATTAACTTTAAATGTTATTCACTTGTCTATGCTAGGAAGTCCCAGCATGTACTGAACATTCATTTTAATCTCTTCCAGCAGCAGTGAAATTTTACTCCATAAGCCACTTAGATGGATGAGATCAGCTACTGTGGTGCTAATTTTGTGTGTTATTGCTAAATCACCTCAGATGATTGAAATAAAGCTTTCAGTCATGGTTTGCAATCAACACATGACCTTGCAAACAATGGAGTGTTTCGGGGGCTTGACTTAGAGCCGGCTCCTTGGTCCTGATGTCTAGTTTGGACCTTACTACTTATGCAAGATTCAGAGAATGGAATCAGTCAGAGAAGTGTATAAATGGTATGGCATTAAGACCCAAGCCTTAGGGTCTCCAACAGATGTAACTTACTTTTTTCCCTTTCAAGTCTTTTGACAATTCAGGGTGATAGCTGTCAATCCAAAGTTTCCCCAGTTAGTCTATGGTTTCTGCTTTCTCATATGTTCCAACTAATTTCTAGGGACCTTGCAGATGCCAAGACATGAAGGTCCATTCTGGTCCTCTCCGTGGATCTTATGTGTTGGTCCCTGTGGTTTGCACCAAATCTCCTTTGTTTGATTATAAGGATTAGGGGTCTAGGTCCCCCACTTCCTCATCTATCCAGTGAACCCTGGACTTACCTAGGGTTCCTAGACAGCCTGTGCAAATTGTAGTAGTCTCCTGGTTGGTTTGGAAAACAGCTTATTCTTTTCTCAAGTAGGTCTCTTATGTATGCTAGCTCCTTGGGGTTTTAGATGCAAAAGTCCAAGAATTTGCTTCTTTGACTCTCCAAATGTCTACCTGTCTCCTAGATTGCAATACTGTGGGAGCGGAAGAGTGTCCTGGGCTAATAAGAAATTCAGCTGAACCTGGAGAGCAGGGTTTGGGGAAGAGTATAGGGGTGTTGACCCTCTACACAGTTAAAAATCCATATGTGACTTATAGTCAATCTCCTTATCTATGGTTCCTGTGTATTTCTTGGGATTCTGCATTCTTGGATCCAGCCAACAGGGAATTGTGTGGTGCTGCTGTATTTACTATTGAAAAGAAAATCTGTATATAAGTGGAACCACACAATTCAAATTCCTGTGGTTGAAGGATCAACTGATTAGACAGAAAAACTGCATCAGTTAATATGTCAAAAATACTGCTCTCTATAAGAACAAACACACTGAATACAGTTTAGGAAATATTAAAAAAAGATTAGGGTTAGTCAATCTGAGTAAAAGAAAACTCTTAAAATGTGAATTATATATGTCATAATACATATATGAATGACTTTTGTTTGGCTTGTACAAGCCAGTTAGTTACTCTCTCTCAGAGTGGTACTATATCTTTAAATACAATCTAGTCCAGTAATTTCTTTTCATAGTTGGGAAACAGAGACCCACAGCTTGCATGAAGTCACACAGCAAATATAGAATATAGTCAGTCCTCTGACTCAGAATCTTTGCTCATTTCTTTCCTCTTTGCCTGAGAATATTATTTTGCAATTGAAGAAAATTGGGTTAGCTATCAGGATGAACTTTTTTGATCCTAATAGGTTGAAACATTGAAATACATTATCAAGGACATTTGCAGTGGTTATTTTAGAAAATGGTTAGCCAGCTACCTTTTTGCTCTGGCTTAGGGGCAGTCCTGTGGAATGAGAGATGATATGGCTTATTGATGTCAATTTCTGTACCCTGGTTTTTAGATTACATGATTTTAAGGCAGATGCTTCAGAAAAGATTTACAAATATAGACCTGATTGAAATATTTACTACAGAAGCTGCCCCTGTAGTTTATCTAAGCTCACTGTTATTTCCCTTGTGTGTGTGTGTGTGTGTGTGTGTGTATGTGTGTGTGTGTGTGTGTGTGTGTGTGTGTGTGTGTAGGGAACTTTAACCTGCCCTTTTAAGCAAATGTAAGGAATTTGCAAGATATTTAAAAACAGAAGAGTGAAACTGTCTTTGGCTCCTTGGAGAAGATTGAGCTGCACAGAACTTCAGCTTCTTCCTTACGATGGAATGGATTTCTACTGGGAGAGGATTTATAACTTTATTGGCCAGATAGTGTAAAAGATGTGACAGGCTTCAAAAACAATTTTTCAGTGGGACTATTTCTTGGCAATGGTAATTGATTTTGCTTAGTGTCTGCTAAAAACAAACCTGGAGGCCTGGGTTGCATAAAAAAAGAAAAATCTAGACCAAAATATTCCCATTTTTGTGAGGATATGTAGAGATTTAGACAGATTTTAGAGAGATTACTTTGTCTTTCTTACTCCCTGGTGGAGAAAGCTACATTTTGGAAAATGAACCAGACACTTCCTTTTCCTATAGTAATGTTTAAAATCTTAACGTCCAAGAAAAATTTTGCAGAAGAACTTTTCTTTCTTATTCTGCACCCAGGATGCCTCCCCAGTTCTTGGGTCCTTTCTCTTTGGTGGCAGGGTGTCTGCTTACCAGGATATTTTGGTAGGGGAAACACCTGCTTGAATGCAGCCAACCCCACCCCGCCCCCGCCTCCCACTCTCCCTGCTTTCCTTCCTCTTTTGAAGTGAATGACGTTGAACTGCCAACATCAAGTAGGTGTTATCAGATGATAACATAACATGGCCTATTCTCCTCCCCAGCTTTACTGACATACACATGACATAGGACATTTTATAAGTTGAAGGTATACAATGGGATGATTTGATGCACATAAATGTTGCAGACTGATTATTGCCGATAAGGTTAGTTCACATCACCTCACATGCCTGCATGCTCAGTTGTTTCAGTCGTGCCCAACTGTTTGCGATCCTGTTGCTCTCCTCCAGGGGATTGTCCCGACGCAAGGATCTGACCTGTGTCTCCTGCATTGCAGGCGAATTCTTTACCACAGAGCCACCAGGGAAGCCCTCACCTCACATAATTATCTTTTTTTTTGGTGGTGAAAACATTTAAGATTTGCTCTCTTAGTAGCTTTCAAGTATACAATACAGTACTGTTAAACAGTTACCATGCTGTATATTACATCCTAGGACTTATTCAACTTACACCTGGAAGTCTGTATCCTTTGATCAACATCTCTCCTGTTACCTCCACCCGCAAGCCCTTGACAACCACCATTCTACTCTCTCTTTCTAAAAATTCAGCTTTTTCTAGATTCTACATGTAAGTGGTGACATCATATAGTATTCACCTTTCCCTGTTTGACTGACTTCACTTAGCATAATGCCCTCAGAGTCCATCCATGTTGTTACGACTACCGGGATTGCCTTCTTTCTCATGGCTGGATAATGTTCCTCTGTGTGTGTGGTGCATGCCTGTGCACGTGTGTGCATCACATTCCTTTTATCAATTCATCTGTAACAGAGCATATTTTAATATGGTTGAAGCTGAGAACCTATGGTATATAATTTTATTGAATTTGGGAATCTAAACTACATACTACAGCTTAATATTTCAGTATATTTAGTGAATTTGAGGGAGCTTTTAATTTTATGTAATCTCTTTAAGTATAATAATAGGGTTAGTTGTGTTTCCAACATACCTTCCAGCTGTGTTCTCACTCTATGTCAACTCTGTAACATTAATCCCTTAGAGAGAAAAGCCTAAAATGTGGATTTAATTCAGAATTGATATAACACGAAAATAGTTAAGGTTATCTAATTCTCTAGAGTCTTGTTTTCCCTTTGAAGTATACAGGTGTATGTAAGCTTCCATTATTCAAATATTTGCCATAAGGATTTGTAGTCCATTTTTCCCTTAAACTCACCATCTGAATCAACATCTCATTGTAATCAATGTGCCTTATGTGTAAAATGAAAACCATTTGTTGTTGTTGAGATCAGGCCAGAGGATGTAGAGGGAGGGGCTGCAGTCTTTGCGCAGGTTGTTGAAAAGTGTTGGCAGGACTTCCCTGGTGGTCCAGTGGTTAAGAGTCCATGCTCCTAATGCACGTAGACCGGGTTCGATCCCTGATCAGAAAACTAGACCCGGTATGCTGCAACTAAAAATGCCACAGGCTGCAACTAAGACCCAGCATAGCCAAAATTTTTTTTTGCATTTTTCTCTAAGGATCTTCCTCACCCTTTTGCCAGAGTGTTGGCCCCTTCCTGAATCTGAGGTCCTTTCTGCCAGCATCTGGGAGCATTTCCAACCAGAGTCTAATGTAGATAGGATCTTTAGTATCTCTAACACTATGTCATGTCTATTTACATTACAGTATGTATTCTTTGCTCATGTAAAAGTAAAACATAATTCCCATTTGATACTATAAGAAGGGATTCCTTATGTACTGCATGCAAACATACCCTCCAAACACTTCATTATGTGTTAAGAATTGGGTAATTGGTGTTTGAAATGATCTAATTTATATCATTCAGAAATCTTAGGTGGACTTGGATTGCTGTATAGATGTTTGCAGGTGTTTTATTGATATTTGGGGAAATTGGATGTGTGTTTGGATGAGGTGGGAACATATTAATTTTCCCAATTAAAATAACAGCATGATAGGCTTGCATCCCGCCAAAAATTGCTGTGTAACATATTTTCAGAAAAGAATTGATTCAGGTGAGGGCTGCCTATATTTCTGTTCCAAGCACACACATATGTATATTTTCTATAGCAGGCTATAGTAGTAGTTATCTTGAAACCTTTGGCAAGACTCATCCTGACATTTGTCATCCAGTTTAATTGATGTAACTTCCTATTCTATTAAACAATACATTTATAACCTTTTGTGTATTTCTTGAAATTTTTCTTGATTTCTGGCTGCATTCCTTCTACCTGTGTTCTAAAGGGTCAGCGCCCTTGCGTCTTCTCTCTCCTCTCTGCCCTGAAGACAACTTTTGATCTCATTGCTCTGCTGATCTCTTCATCTTAAACTCTGTTCTCTATCACATCCCGCTGCCTCCCATTTTCAACTAGCAGCTTTTGTACACTTGTGTCCCAATGCCATTTCAAATATAACATAGCAGGGAGGAAATATATGATCTTAACAGCAGACCCCAGAAATTCCATTTGGGAGGCAGTGGACTTTGTCTATAAAAATGCCCTGTAAGCCAATTGATGCTGCAAATTGAGACCCTGAGAGAGAAGGTTGACAGATGACAAGGTGAGAAATGGTAACTGAGTTCCCCTAAATATCTCAGGTTGGTGCAAGAGTCATTGTGGTTTTGCATTGTTGAATTTTGCCATTCGATATTGGAATACATCCTTAAATGTGGTTATGTTATACATCATTTTAATGTGTATTTCTCACTTTATTTTATTTTATATTTTTTGCTAATGACTTATTACTTGCTGTGTATTTTATATTTATTTTAGACTCAGGGAAATGATGTTAGCAAAAAGCAAATTGAGTGATTTTCCTATTCGAGTTCAAAATGAATCATAAAGCAGCAGAGACAACTCGCAACATCAGCAATGCATTTAGCTCAGGAACTGTTAACAATGTACAGTGCAAGTAGTGGTTCAAGAAGTTTTCAAAGGAGATGAGAGCCTTGAAGATGAAGAGCATGGTGGCTGGCCATCGAAAGTTGACAATGAACATCTGAGAGGATCATCAAAGCTGATCCTCTTACAACTACATAAGAAGTTGTGAAGAACTCAGCCTCAACTATTCTGTGGTTGTTCAGCATTTGAAACAAATTGGAAAGGTTAAAAAGCTCAATAAATTGTTGCCACATGAGCTGATGGAAAATCAAAGAATTGTTGTTTTGAAGTGCTGTTCTCTCTTATTCTATGCAACAACAAGGAACCATTTCTCAATTGAATTGTGACATGCGATGAAAAGTGGATTTCATATGACAACCAGCAGTGACCAGCTCTGTGGCTGGACCAAGAAGAAGCTCCAAAGCACTTCCCAAAGCTAAACTTGCATCAAGCAAAGGTCGTGGTCACTATTTGGTGGTCTGATGTCCATCTGATCCACTACAGGTTTCCAAATCCCAGCAAAACCTCTACATCTGAGGAATATGCTCAGCAAATCAATGAGATATATTGAAAATTGCAACTCCCGCAGCTGGTACTGGTCGACAGAAAGGGCTTAATTCTTTTGCACAACTACTCCTGTTGGCATGTCACATAACCAAGGCTTCAAAAGTTGAATGAATTGGGCTACAAAGTTTTGTCTCATCCATCATATTCACCTGACCTCAGGCCAACTGACTACCACTTCTTCAAGCATCTCAACAATGTTTTGCAGGAAAAACACTTCCACAGCCAGCAAGAGGCAGAAAATGCTTTTCAAGAGTTGGTCGAATCCCGAAGCATGGATTTTTATGCTACAGGAATAAATAAGCTTATTTCTCATTGGCAAAAATGTGTTGATTGTAATGGTTTCTATTTTGATTAATAAACATGTGTTTGAGCCTGGTTTAATGATTTAAAATTGACTCCTAAACCACAGTTACATTTGCACCAACCTAATACAATGACCAGGGATTTGAGGTTAGGAGGGAATGGCAGAAAAGGAGGAGGAGGAGAGAGGAGAGGGAAAGGCTGGAAAACTTACAAAGTAATAGCGGGGCCCGCATTTAATTAATCCCTGTAGCTCTGGTCTCTAGGGCCATGTGTGTGTGCTCAGCCGTGTCTGACTCTTTGCCTCTCTTGTGTCTCCTGCATTGGCAGGTGGAATTTTTTTTTATCACCAAGCCACCTGGGAAGCCTGGTCTCTAGGGCAGGGCCTTCATAAAGAAAACATCACATACTGGAAAAGCCTAATCATCCATCTTTTTTGTTTTAAATGCTAAAGCATGTTTATTATTAAAATTTCAATCAATGTATACTTTTAGAAAGTGAAGAGGGCAAGCCTTGCCCTTAATTCCATCATTTGGAATGTATCCTCCCATTTTCTGGATGTATATAAGTTACTATAAATATATTTTTTTCCACAAAAGGGCATATTATTCTGTGGTGTACTTTTTCCTTTTAAGTACACCATGGACAGCTCTCCTGATTAGTCCTATGGGTCTACCTTATGATTTCCAGAAAGCCTGGCCCTTTGAAATTTGTAGTTAATCTTCACAGTTCCTGCTGGAAGAACAAAGCTGGAATCTGTCTAAGAAAGTGATGTCATCTGGGGCCTCTAAGGTATAAAGAAATGGAAAACCTCAAAGGGATGGACAGACTCCAGAGAGAAGCTCAGAAACTGTTTAGCTTGGAGGAACCAAAGAAAGGAGGCTCTTTTTGCCTCAAAGGAAAAGAAAAATTGCTTTTAGAAGAAGAGACTTCAAGTTGTTCTAGGAAAGCGAAGACTGTGTGTTCTGAAGGTCCAAAGAAAAAAGCTGACTAGGTTAAATCCTGACCTTGTAGCTTTTCCAGAGTGAATAAGAAAGCCAACTTTCAGCAAGACTTGTAAGTGGATTTCAGCAGTTTAAAAACCAACTGCAGGAGGAGTGGGCAGAGTAAATGGTGAAAGTTAGATTAGAAAAGACATTCTATGATTCTTGCTTTTGTAAAGATCCTTAACTTTTTAGACTATTTTAAAAATTTATTCAGGAAACAATTAATAACTTGCCACCAAGTTGGAACAGGTGAGGCACTGGAGCAGGCCAAGAGATAAGTGAATCTCTACCCACAGGGAGCTATGGTCAAAATTAGGGCAGTGGGACCTCCTCTACCACAGGATTGCTGAGAAAGCAAACAATTTTCACTTCATTTTATCTTATTACAGAAAGTCTTGTTGAAAACATGAATGAAAGTCATGTTAAAAAGTTGAGTAACACAGACTGGCAAGTTAAGAGTAGGGAGTTGTGGAGAGTAATCCCACAGAAGTGAAAATGTTGTAAAATCCTAACTATGGCATCACGTTTGGTATATGGGTTTTCTTTTTAAATTTTACAATGTATATGTGTCTAATATACAAAAATTGTTTTAATATTGACTACGTGTATGTGCATGTATTTAAGATATAATTTTCTACCTGAGGCTTTGGGTCTCTCGACTTACTTGGCATGACTTTAGAAGAGAGAGGAGATGTATTTTAACAGTGAAGCAGGCTTTTTGGTTGTAATTTGTTGAGGGATTCAGCAGCCAATTAATGATGCTGCCTTGACTGTGGACTTACCAACTTTTATACAAAATTTGCTCAGAGAAGGTTAAAACGAGTCTTTTTCGTCCCTTTATAAGAAATTTGTAAAAAACTGTATCCATATCAACAGCTCTAGCAATTTCTGAATCACTTAAATGCTTTCCTGCTATTGATCTGTAATCCACAAATTTACGAATATCACCATTTTCTTTACCCCACACCTCAAATTGTAGACACAGTGTTTGACCTAATTTCCATCATGTCTTGGATGTCATTGAATAATGCTATTTCCTTCACAAATAAGCTCATAATTGACCAGCTCGTGTGTCATGAGCTTTGGATGTCTTGCTTTTGGCTTGCTTAATGACAAGACACATTTTATAAATTGTATGGTACCACAGTCAGCATTTTCATTTTTCTGTCTTCTATTCTGCTGGATAAAAACAGAAAAGAAGAAAGCAACTAAGTATGCAAACACAGAAATGGTCCCGTACATACAATATTGTTGCCGTCAGGCCATATTGCAGCCTGGTGTGTCACCAGCTGATCTCTATGTGGAATAGGTGGTAGAGAGGGAATGGAGTTTCACTGTATAAGAAATGAAAGGAGAGGTTGGTATGGATCTCAAAAGACTTTGTCATGTGTATATTAAAACATTCTATCATCTCAAAAGTGCAATAGTAATGGGACCTAGAAATTCCATGCTATTTCAGCTGTGTCCAAATTATTAATTTACTTTATCAGTTCAACAGTGACCTCTGAGCCTCAGTTTTTCTCTTTTTCTAAAAAGAGAGTGCTGATTGTTATCTCACAGAGCTGCTTTGAGGAGTGAGTGGTGTGCTTACACGGTTTAGACAGTGTGGGCTGATCCAGCAAAGGCACTTCAGCCACTTCTCAACCAGAGGAGGGCACACGCCTGGAGGGCAGGGACCATTCCTTTCCTCCCTTTCCGGGTCTTTGTACAGGTTGTTAAGAAGTACTTTTTGTTATTATTTTCCCTGGTCAGGATATGTACAAGTGATTTAGCAGTTGAATGGAATTTTAGACGAAGAGTTGTGAAACAGATATGGTAAGTTTAGGGATTTTTATGTATGCTGTACATGTTCAACTGCAGAGATAATTCTCATCTGGATGTGTTGAGTTACACCCAACCCTTGGTTATGCTTGGTGAGGGTTGCAACATGTTTTAACACTCTAACAAGTATGCTTTTCAGAGAGAAAGAATGTGCTATGAATATTTGCTCCTGAATCACAGTTGAAATCTGGAATTGTTCCGGAAAAACAGATGATGGTCACTCTGTTCGTGGCTGATGTTGATCATTCAGGAGCTGGTTTAAGATGCAGTGGTTCTCAAAAACACTTCCTGTTTCTGTTGAATTAATGTCATAACCACATTCTAAGCATGAGTGGACTCTTCCTGAGGACGGTCTTTCTCACAAGTGTTGATGATCTTTCTGGAGGTGAATGCTTGGCATCACGTGGCCGTTCTTAACTGAGCAAAGGTACTAAGACCCTGAGATTAGTAGATTTATCGAGAGACCAGAGGATTCCCCTCTCCTAATCTAATCTCCCTGGTTTCTGAAGAACCTTCCCCATCTGTGTCCTTTGTATCTACTAGAGGTGTCTATTAGTCTTGCAGTAGCCATTGGAATATAATGCTCTCAGCTTCAAAGCCAAGGATTATTCAGATACTGTTTGCAGTTTCCCAGTGATCCATATTAATATTCCTTTCCAGGACTGCTACATGGATTAGCATATTTATCTGAGAGATAGACCAGCTTGGTGTTTAGAGCCAAGACTGTAGCTGCCAGATGGCCTGGGTTGGAATCCTTGCTCTGCCCACATCAGTTTTGTGACCCTGGGCAAGTGACTTAATTTTTCCCCTTCAATTTCTTCATTAATGATATGGAGATAATCATAGTACCTACCTCATAGCCATGTTGCAAGGGTTAAATTAATTAATACATGTAAAATGTTTGCAACAGTGTGATATTGAGCAAGAACTATATAAATATTTGTAAGCAAAAAATGTAAGTAAAACTTCTAAATATTATCTGGTGCTAGTGATATTAAGCTTGAAATGCTCACAGGCATACATATAAGAGTAAAGGAAAGAACAAAAGAAAGGGAGACTGGTACATAGCACTGGGGTGAAAGAGAGAAGAACAGTAGGAAATACATTCTTGGGAGATTTAAAGAAGAAATCTCTCTCTTGGAAGATCCAGTATTTTATCAGGTATATAGAACACAGGAGACAAACATAATTTTTCTTTGCTTTATTCTTTGAGCACCATTGAGTTTTTCAGGAATGCCACTGCAATCATTATTGTTATTTTTAGTATTGCCATTGCTATCATCAATATTTTAATCAGTTATAATACATTAAACTTTGTTTTTGGCAGTCTGCTATATCATTTAAATACAGTGGTCTAACTCCAACCAGTCCATTCTGAAAGAGATCAACCCTGGGATTTCTTTGGAAGGAATGATGCTAAAGCTGAAACTCCAGTACTTTGGCCACCTCATGCGAAGAGTTGACTCATTGGAAAAGACCCTGATGCTGGGAGGGATTGGGGGCAGGAGGAGAAGGGGACGACCGAGGATGAGATGGCTGGATGGCATCACGGACTCGATGGGCGTGAGTCTGAGTGAACTCCGGGAGTTGGTGATGGACAGGGAGGCCTGGCGTGCTGCGATTCATGGGGTCGCAAAGAGTCGGACACGACTGAGCGACTGAACTGAACTGAACTGAACCTCAGGACCCAGAGCTTTTGAATGACAGTTCTTTATTGAAGTCTGAATGAGACTGTTGTGGGTGTGTGTGTGTGTGTGTGTGTGTGTGTGTGTGTATGCGTGCGCATGTGTGTGCTCAGATACTTCAGTCGTGTCTTACTCATTACGATCCCATGGACCAGCCTCCTCTGTCCATGGGAGTCTACAGGTGAGAATACTGGAGTGACTTAATGTTGCCATGCCCTCCTCCAGGGGATCTTCATGACTCAGGGACTGAACCCGCATCTCCTGTGTCTCTTGCCTTGCAAGCAGATTCTTTACCGGCTGAGCTCCAGTATGTCTATTGTTGAGTTCTCTGACTGAAGCAGGAAAATGGAAACATTCATAGAATTGAAAGGACAGCACAGAATCTGGCAGCAACAGCTCCTAAATCTTGGAGAGAGTGGTCTCATTGCTTCAGGGTGGGATGAACAAGGTCATGTTATCAAATTTCCAGTTATCATGTCAAATTTTAAAAAGTCAACAACAAGGAACCCAAGAAGTTTAAACGTTAGAAAAAAACAAAAAGACACAGAAGAAAAGAGGTGTGGGCATTGGAATGAGGTAGAATTGTATTCAGACTCTGGGATTAATTATATGAGCCTTGTTAAGCTCTCAGAGCCTGTCTCTGAAATGGGACTGATACCTCCTCATATAGTCTCAGGTGGTGAAGAATCTGCCTGCTTGAAGGAGACCCTGGTTCTATTCTGGGGTTGGGAATATCCCCTGAAGAAGGGAAAGGCTACCCACTCCAGTATTCTGACCTAGAGAAATCACAGGCCATGGACTTGCAAAGAGTCGGACATGACTGAGCGACTTTCACTTTCACTTTTTTCATATAGTCAGAGTAAGGATTAAATGAAATCATTTATGTCAAAGCAGCTGTTCTTAGTGGTACTTGGTGTAGGCATTTTCCTTTTCCCTATGATTCACTGGACTATCTTTGTCATGGAGATCATGCCTTTTTTAAAGTACATCTCCAACATCCCACACAGTGTCTGACATATAGCAGATCTTAAATATATATTTATTCAGTGTTGAATGAATGATGGTCTAACTAAATCCATTAATTCATCAACCATTAATTGCATAACCATTCTATGTTAGTTACTGTGCTAAGAACTTGGGAAACAGAGATGGACGTGATGTGGTCTCCTCCCCACAGGGGCTTCTAGACTGGAAAGAGAGAATCTACATCGTCATGAGTGCATTGTGGAGTCTGTACAAAACACTGTGGGTACACGAATGAGGAAGCACTCTGCTAAAATGGGGAGTCTGTTTACCAGAAGGTGAGATATTTGAGCTAAGCTCACCAAGTAGATATACAGGGGGAAGGGCACGCTATACTCTGGAGCCGCAGTGGCTTTGGGAAGAGGATTGAGGTAGGATTCTAAAGATCTTAGGATAGAAGAATAAGAGAACATTGGGACTGATTGGGTGTAAAGTCTAGAGAAATCCAGTTGTGGTTTGAACTGTACAAAAGGATTCTTCTATACTTTAAGAATGATGGGAAATATTTTATATTGAAGACTTTCTAATTTAACTATAGTGTTTTAATGCCTGAAAACAACCACTGTAGCCTTTTCTGTATTGAATGTGTATGAATATGAGAAAACACAGTGGTTTCAAGATGAGGGCAAGGAGATGGCATGATGAAGTGGAGAAAGCACAGAAGAGTGTTTTCGTCAGTTCTTTTTTTTTTTTTTATTTCACTTATGACATCATACATGTTACACTGCCACTCTGCCAACTCATCCCACCCTCTCCCTCTCCCACAGAGTCCAAAAGGCCGTTCTATACATCTGTGTCTCTTTTGCTGTCTTGCGTACAGGTTTATCATTACCATCATTCTATATTCCATAAATATGTGTAAGTATACTGTATTGGTGTTTTTCCTTCTGGCTCACTTCACTCTGTATAATCGGCTCCAGCGTCATCCACCTCATTAGAACTGATTCAAATGTATTCTTTTTAATAGCTGAGTAATACTCCATTGTGTATATGTACCACAGCTTTCTTATCCATTCATCTGCTGATGGACATCTAGGTTGCTTCCATGTCCTGGCTATTATAAACAGTGCCGCAAATGATCGTAGTTCTAGGAGCTGAATGATTTTTGCATGAGTCACTTGTGTTGTTTAGGGCTACTTTCCTTTTAATTTTCCTTTGGTTCTTTCTAGCTCATGTTTTTAAGGTATTTAACTTTGATCATTTAATTTTTGGATTTTTCCATCCATCTCCTTTTTCTACCTGCAGCTGCTTAATTGGGAGTAATAATCAATGACTAGCCTCTCTGTCAGAGCGTAGTCATAGAGAGGAGAGCTAAATTTTTGTTTCCTGTTTATTAGTTCCAATAACATTTATATTACAGTATAAAGTTTAAACTGATGGCTGTATTAAACCATGATTTGGATATGTAGCAATATTTTCCATAATATTATTCCTCTAGGTGGTGTCTTCACTTGGTGATGGCTATATTATATTGCCTCCACCTGAGCCCTCTACATGCACGAAAAGAGTCAAGAATCTGAGCCTTTTTTTAATATTTAATTTATTTATTTAGTTGTGCCAGGTCTTAGTTGTAGCACGAGGGATCTAGTTCCCCAACCAGAGATCGAACCTGGGCCCCTGGCACTGGGAGCATGGAAAAACCAAAGCAGATCCTTCACTACTACTATATGTGAATATTCTTTGATGTTCTTACTTAAATCATTTGATTGCTACTTTGCTCTAGGATCTTATGAATGACTTTTTAAATATTTTCTTTTCATTGAGTGAATTCTCTAAGACTTTAGTCTGTTTGCCTCTTATTTTAATCTCATTTACAGTGGGTGATGTCCTGGGCTTTACAGCAAAAGCCAAATGGGAGTTAATTGTAAGAACAGAAATTCATATATTTGGGCATATTATGATGTCTTGAAGTTTGTTTGACTTAACAAATTCATTACTTTCAAAATGTCTTTGAGTTGTGTATCCTAAAAATTTTATAGTCAGTTTCACAGAAACTTGTTAGTAAATACCAATAAGTTTTAATAAAATATAGCAGAAATTGATTCTTTGTTTAGTAATTGTAAAGCTAATATAAACACTTTAAAATAGTACATTTTAGGTATATATTATAAGTAATGGTAGGCTTCAAACGGGCTAAAACTAGGAGAGTGCCAGTTGAAAAAAAAGGTGATAGGGCCTGTGAATGAAAAAAGAAAGTTGGGTATATACTACTGTTTTTAAAATGTTAGTAAATATCTTTTATAATAGTTTTTCTGTATGAAATGTGCAGAAATAAAACAGAGTGGTTCTAAGTTGAGGGCAAGGAGATGGCATGGGGAAGTGGAAAAAGCATAGAAGGGTGTTTTCCTGAGCTCTAGCAGCTGAATGGTTTTGCATGAGTTGCTCAAGCTGTTAAGGACTACCTTTCTTGTCTGTGAAACCAGGAGAATGAAATAGTTGAATTTGGAGGTCTTTAGAAATGTTGTTCTTCGAAGCTCAGTAAGGGGTGTGAAGATAGAAATATGTAGAGGCTGTAGATCTATAGGGAAAACGTGTCCTAGTGGGGTTTTTCAATGTAGAAATAAAGAGGAGTTTTTTGGTACTGGACTAATCCACTTCAGCCAGGGCTGGTGAACATGTTAGAAATTTACACCAAGTACACAGGACACCTGAACCAAATTTCTCATAGAAGAAATGGAGAGAAGGATCAATTGCATTTATTAAGCTTTACTGGAAGTCCTAGAATCATCTTAAAAAGTAAGTGTACTTTGCCAGGACAGTGAGGAGATTTTATCCCTTGTGGTGTTTATTTGGGGTAAGTGCAGGTCATCAGAGCAGTGAAGCACTGCTGTAATCCAAGCATGTTTTAGAAGTAAGATGTCAGTATCACAACTAGGTACCTTCGTTCCTAGGACATTAGGGCCATTTAACTGTTTGACTCTACTGAATGAAGATAAAGGAGAAAAAGGTAAGATTTTAGTTGCTGAAAAATAGAAATAAAAATAGGATCAACAGAAGGCAAATGTCTTTTGTTTTGTTTTAGTTCTTGGGGGCAGAGGGACTTTTTGTCTTAATCTGGAATTTTGTGCTTAACAGTCAGACAGAGGCTTTTAAGTGTGTGCTGCTACTGCTAAGTCACGATTGTGTCGACTCTGTACAACCCCATGGACTGTAGCCCAGCAGTCTTCTCAGTCCATAGAGTTCTTCAGTCAAGAATACTGGAGTGGGTTGACATTTCCTTCTACATTTAAATGTCTGGTGAAGTCTGAAACCCATGAGGATTCTAGTTACATATTTCTGCCTCTGTGGCTTGTGACTGAGGGTAACAGGTGATTTGTTTGGGAAAAATCAAGGAAATTATGACCAAACCTTGATTATAAATTTTCCTTACACAGTAAGTAATTTAACCACATTAAAGAAATGAAAAATCAGGCAACAAAGAATACAAAAAAAGATTCTCTGCAAGCAGTGTCTGCAGACTGGCCAGCAGGATGGTCAGTTATGTGTTCCTTTACCCATCATGGGTTTATCAGAGCAGAAATGTAACCTTATCTAGCCCACCCACTATTGTACCATGCATAGACCAGAGAGTTGGGAGGGTCTCTTTTGCTTCAACTTTCAAGAGAGAATACCTCTGAAAATCAATAGAACTAATGAGAATTGAAATCTGCAATTAACTCAAAATAGGTCCCATGGTAGTATTGTTTATTTAAACATTTGACCATAGAAACTTTTTTGTGTATTAGCTCTCTACATTTATTTATATTATTAAATATGAATGTCTACCAGTATTCTTAACCTGTTCTACACCTCAGATCTCTGTATTGGTCTATAGAAGCCTGCAGTGACTTCTCAGAATAATGTTTTCAAATACATAAAATAAAATACAGAGGATAACAAAAGAAATCCTTATGTGTTGAAAAATTATTTTCAAAATTGTACAAAGTGAGCAACTAAATTTAATAATACTGAAGTGAATATTTGAAAGTTGCTAAGAGAGTAGATCTTAAAATTTCTCATCACAAGGAAATAATTTGTGATTAGGTATAGTGATGGATGATAACTAGATATAACTTTTATCTATATAAACATATCAAATCATTATATTGTACACACAAAACTAACAAGTTACATCAATTATACCTTAATGTAAATTTAAAATATTTTTTTTATTTAATTTTTTTTAATTTTTATTTTTACTTTATTTTACTTTACAATACTGTATTGGTTTTGCCATACATTGACATGAATCTGCCACGGGTGTACATGAGTTCCCAGTCCTGAACCCCCACTCCCACCTCCCACCCCATATCATCTCTCTGGATCATCCCCGTGCACCAGCCCCAAGCATCCTGTATCCTGTATCGAACATAGACTGGCAATTCGTTTCTTACATGATAGTATACATGTTTCAGTGCCATTGTCCCAAATCATCCCACTCTCTCCCTCTCCCACAGTCCAAAAGTCCATTCTATACATCTGTGTCTCTTCTGCTGTCTCGCATACGGGGTTATCATTACCATGTCTCTAAATTTCATATATATGTGTTAGTATACTGTATTGGTGTTTTTCTTTCTGACTTACTTCACTCTGTATAATCGGCTCCAGTTTCATCCATCTCATTAGAACTGATTCAAATGTATTCTTTTTAATGGCTGAGTAATACTCTATTGTGTATATGTACCACAGCTTTCTTATCTATTCATCTGGGTTGTTTCCATATCCTGGCTATTATAAACAGTGCTGTGATGAACATTGTGGTACACGTGTCTCTTTCAATTCTAGTTTCCTCGGTGTGTATGCCCAGCAGTGGGATATAAAATTCTAAAAAAAGCTAAGCTAAAAAAAGCTAAAAAAATTATATAAAATAAAAAATATGTTATGGGGTAGATGTCTTTTAAGTACCATGAAATGAGAATTGAAATCTGCAATTAACTCAAAATAGGTCCCATGGTAGTATTGTTTATTTAAACATTTGACCATAGAAACTTTTTTGTGTATTAGCTCTCTACATTTATTTATATTATTAAATATGAATGTCTACCAGTATTCTTAACCTGTTCTACACCTCAGATCTCTGTATTGGTCTATAGAAGCCTGCAGTGACTTCTCAGAATAATGTTTTCAAATACATAAAATAAAATACAGAGGATAACAAAAGAAATCCTTATGTGTTGAAAAATTATTTTCAAAATTGTACAAAGTGAGCAACTAAATTTAATAATACTGAAGTGAATATTTGAAAGTTGCTAAGAGAGTAGATCTTAAAATTTCTCATCACAAGGAAATAATTTGTGATTAGGTATAGTGATGGATGATAACTAGATATAACTTTTATCTATATAAACATATCAAATCATTATATTGTACACACAAAACTAACAAGTTACATCAATTATACCTTAATGTAAATTTAAAATATTTTTTTTATTTAATTTTTTTTAATTTTTATTTTTACTTTATTTTACTTTACAATACTGTATTGGTTTTGCCATACATTGACATGAATCTGCCACGGGTGTACATGAGTTCCCAGTCCTGAACCCCCACTCCCACCTCCCACCCCATATCATCTCTCTGGATCATCCCCGTGCACCAGCCCCAAGCATCCTGTATCCTGTATCGAACATAGACTGGCAATTCGTTTCTTACATGATAGTATACATGTTTCAGTGCCATTGTCCCAAATCATCCCACTCTCTCCCTCTCCCACAGTCCAAAAGTCCATTCTATACATCTGTGTCTCTTCTGCTGTCTCGCATACGGGGTTATCATTACCATGTCTCTAAATTTCATATATATGTGTTGTATACTGTATTGGTGTTTTTCTTTCTGACTTACTTCACTCTGTATAATCGGCTCCAGTTTCATCCATCTCATTAGAACTGATTCAAATGTATTCTTTTTAATGGCTGAGTAATACTCTATTGTGTATATGTACCACAGCTTTCTTATCTATTCATCTGGGTTGTTTCCATATCCTGGCTATTATAAACAGTGCTGTGATGAACATTGTGGTACACGTGTCTCTTTCAATTCTAGTTTCCTCGGTGTGTATGCCCAGCAGTGGGATATAAAATTCTAAAAAAAGCTAAGCTAAAAAAAGCTAAAAAAATTATATAAAATAAAAAATATGTTATGGGGTAGATGTCTTTTAAGTACCATGAATTTGAAATAATGATGAATATAATTGGTGTTATGAGACAGATGTTACAAACTAATGTGTTATGAAAATGTATGCAAATTCTATGGGTGACTCAGCCACAGGATTGACTAATACTGTGATGATGTGTTGTCTATATTCATAATTGAAAGAAATGTTAAATTTTCACTGGAGGTAGAGAAAAAGATGTTTTTTCCCCTATCCAAACCAGTCTACTTCCTGGTTTCCATCCCTGGACCCCTTGAGAGTTCAAGGACCTCAGGTTCAGAATTGTTTGTCTAGAAGTTTCCCCAATCCACACTCTACAGTTGACTTAACTTTCACAGAGAAAGGCAAAATGGATATAAATTCCCACATTAATAAAATAAGTGGAAAGTAAATCAATTCTTTAATATATAACCAGAATACTAGATCCTGATAGAAAATGTTGATGTGTTTCGGTATACCTGTCTTCTCCTAGCTTTCTCCTTAAGATATAAGACTATTAATATAGTTCAGGTTATTTTAAAAAGCTGTGAGCTTTCAGAAAATGAGGATTAATTTTTGTACATTTGTTGGATAGTCCTTAATATTTAATGAATCACAAAAGACTTGATATAGATTATAGACGGCAGGAGCCAAGGTCAGACATTAACTACATGGAATCAACTATTGGCTTACAAACCAAGATCTGGACAACAGAGCAGCCACTGACCCAGGGCCAGGTCTGGATATTTCACTCTTTTTTTTTTTTTTTTAAGACTGTTTGATGTGAACCATTTTTAAAGTGTTTATTGAATTTGTTAAAATATTGTAACAAAAACAGTTTAACAAAACGTAACAAAAAATTCTGTTTTACAATTTGTTATTTTTGGCCCTGAGGCATGAGGGCTCGCTGACCAGGATTGAAACCCATACCCCCTGCATTGGAAGGAGAAGTCTTAACCGCTGAGCGGCCAGGGAAGTCCCTGGATATTTCATTATGATTTACGGTATTACCTTGTTGAAGACATTCCCAAGAGGAGAAACAGCTTCTTTGACAAAGAGCTCATAGTTAGTGAGGGGGCAGGGAATTCACTGTGGTGACAGCCACATGTCCGGGCTCAGGATGGAGCCTGGTTTCCCGAGGAATGAAAACTACTTTGTGGGTCACCTCATGGAGCTGGGAGCCTGCCAGGGTAGAAGATACATCTTCATCCTCCTCCTCAGCTCTACCTGGGTGTTGGGAAGTTTGTGGCTTCATCTAGGTGATCAGATGGGATGTAGCTGAGTGGACATCATATCTGGAACACAAAGTATGTGTTTTATGATAATTTTTTAAAACCTCAAATAATGCAGTTTCTCCTAGTAAAAAATGTTAAGAATCATCTTCCACATTCGTACAGATATCATTACGGCTTCATGGATTGCAAATACTGAACGAGGCGCAGAGGTGAGGAGATGGGTGAGGTCTCCAGAATAAAGATCATGGAAGGAAATGGTGCCTTTTGTTCTTGCACAGACAGTTTTTAAAACTCACAACAGAAAGAAGCTCCCAAGGCTCTACATCAAAGTGCCAGCTTCTCCTTAGATACCAAAACCCCTCAGATTCCTAGAGAAGTGCTTGAAATAGTCCTAGCTTGTCCACACCTGGGGGATAATTCACATGGTGCATGGACCTCAACCAATTAGATTACTTTTGTTTCTGGCCCCCCAAAATAATGAATGATTCTCTTTAAAGATGCCCTGTCTATAAAGTAGAGCTTGACCCTCCCAGATGGCTGACAACAGAAAATAAACTGATGGACTCTGAGCTCACACCTATGGAACTCCAGTTCAAGCCCTTTTCTCAGCTTTAATTTAGAGTACAGTGAAGTGAGCTCTGGGGAGATGAGAGGCATTCCAGTTCTCCAAAGCCACCCAGTGTCACCACGGGTTATTTCTAAAAGGTGAAGTTATAAGGCTTAGTATGCACAGCTTCAAAAAAAATATTTGCAAGTGTTACAAGTTGACATTTCAAAATGCTGAAATATGAAAATAACTTTTTAAAAGTTCTAATTAAGCAATAATAAGTGAGAATTGACATTTTCTACTATTCACTGAGAAGTTACTTAGCTAATAACCCCATCTTTTCAAGTTCCTAACCTAAAACCACTATATAAATATAGAATGGCATTGTGGTGCTGGTTAGGAAACTGGGGTCTCAACATCTAATCTATTCCCATTCCTCTCTCAGTCCGCCTGCAAATCACTATTGATATCACCCTAAATAGAAAAAAAAAAAGTTTACTGCTGCTTGGAAATTTTTGACTTTCTTTCAACAATTCTAATTAGCGCACCATAACACTACTGACTCTATTTCACTTAGGGTTCCTTGAAACACTCTAGATACTTTTATATAGTATGCAGTGTGAAAAATTCTACCTAGGAATCTTAAGAATTACAGACACATAGCCTGATCCAAAAGTAGAGATTTCTGATGGAATAATTAAGATTATGGGGAACTTACAGACATGCTCTCTTGGAGGAAAGATCCAGGGAAAGGACCAGGGTGATCTTCCTCCAACTTTGCCCAGGACAGAGCCAGCTGTGCTTGTTGCCATAGTTCTTTCATTCTCAAGGAGTGTCTTCACGTGGCTGATGGAATAGATGGTCATCCCATTTAATCGTTCAGTGAATTCCATGGTTTCTCAAGATATAGTAGAAGGAGAACTGAAGTAGAATCAAACTATCTGGCTTTCAGTCTCTACTGGGAACATGAGGCAGCTTGCTTAACTTCTCAGTGGTGTTTTCTTTATCTCTAAAATAGAGGTAAAAATCCCCACTTCACAGAATAGTATGGAAATTTACAAAATAAGCATGTATTGGAGAATACCACAGCAATGTTCGGCTAATATTGGACACTAAGTATTTTAGTTTGGTTGATCTGAATATACTGCCAATCACTGGGACTCATGGCACTCTTTTTTTTTTTTTTTTAAGGCACTCATATGTTGATTCATCTGATATTCTAGGGAAAATATAAGTTGTTAATTCTTATTCTTTGGACAGAGTTCCTGGTTGTTTAATTTACACAGCTTAGGACTGGAGACTCAAGTTTCCAGTCTGCCTCTATCTCCCTGTTTGACTAAAGGCACATCACTTGAGATTTCTAAGGTCTTTCTCAGTTTCAATAGTTATGAGGATTGGCTAAAATGGATACACTATAACTAGCATATTTGACCTCAGATTTTGATTAGGCTTTCATTCATTCAACAAATATTTATTGTATGTCTGTTCAATAGATGTCTAACTTATATACACATTTCCATTACTGATAAATTAGAAGTGAACAAAGCAAGTACAGTGCCTGCCTCAAAGGAATTGTCAGTCTGGTTTCCTGAGTTGTGTTTTCTAAGCATTCCTGATAGACAGGCATCTCTCTTCTTATCCATCAACAGGATATCTTAGATTTCTTCACCTAATCCTACATAACATTTTCTAAATCTTTAAATCTAACTAAACCTCCTCTGGTTTCTACTTAAGTGTTTTCCTTTCTGCTTTTTTCTCAGCAGGAAAGAAGAAAATCTGCCCTTCTGACTACCTAAATATCTTTATGTTAGTAAAAATCTGTCAGGCTTTGTCAAGGCTCTGCACTGTGTAATACCATGTGATTGCCTGTAGTACCATGATGAACTCAACTATTAAGTCGCATCTCTTAATTTTCTTCATGCTAATAGAAACAGTTTTGAAAAATTTACAGTATGAGGCTGATTTTATGAATGCTGTATTGTACATTTGCAAGATGGTTCCAGTTGAGGTGAGAACTTGTGTAGGCTGAAGCATCAAGAATTGTATGTGTGTGTGTGTAACTCTGCTAGGAGATTGGTTATTTTTGCTGTGATTGTGTGAGGACCTTACTTATAGGAAGGAATGGAGATGAAGTAGATTCTGGGTATTCAGGCCATGAAAGAGCCCAAAGGAATGGGCTTATCAAGAGACAGTTTGGGAATAGAGAGAGAATCAGGCTTTGAGACAATACTCAGGTATAGTTGGGTTCTTACCATTCACCCAAGATCACAGTCTAGTTGCCCTTGGCTGCACTTTGATAAATCTTGCTGGGAGGAAGGGATTGTGTGCAGACAGTCAGAGACCAAGAAGGCTTATCAAGTGATTCTCTGAGTGGCTGAGGTAGTTGATTAGAGCAGAGGGGATAGACGCAACAAAAGATAAAATCTAACATAGCTTCATTTTGAACTGCCAAGAATTACCTTCATTTATCAGACTGCAGAGGACATCAGATCATCTCACTTATCCTCTTGCTTCTTGGCAAAATTACACATTAGTGAATCTGGAAGGAGGTATGTCTCACATATCAAATAACTTTAGAACAAAAGCACAGCTAGAGTTAAAGACAACTTTCCTTTGGGTCTAGTATTTCTGATGCTATTTTGTCAATTCCTTCCTGGTGCTACTTCTAGGAAATAGACACAATTTTTCTATTACAGATTAAATAATTGCAGAGATGTACATTTCTGAACAGGCAGGTACAAATGTTTCATGAAAAGAGGCATAATGACTCCCCCTCTGCCCCGTATTTGGGTTAACAAGATATCCATGCTTCTCAGTTGTATGCATGAGGCAGTCACATTTTATGTGAGGAATAGGTTCATAAAGACATTGCATTGTTTGAAACACACATAAGTCAAAACTAATTTTCCTATTGTAATAAATTGTAATGGAGGGGATGCGTTCCCAGACTTCATAAATCTACCACATTTCTAGTGTAATTTTACTTTTAAATATACTTTTTATGTTATCAAATAACATAAAAATAACACATGCATAAATAAACCTTGACCCTTTTCATAGCTTTTAATCACATCTAATTTCACTCCATGGTGTTTGATTTGAGGGGTGCATTTAACAGCCTCACCATTCAATGCATGATACTGTTATGGGATATAACAGTAAAAGAATAGGACAATAGTCACAAAATAAATCCAGGAATGTTCCCAGGCTTTAAAGCCAAGTGTGGTACATGGGGTACTTTTATTTCTGATGTTTCTGCTTACCAGCCAAAGTACTGCTGGCTTGTGGGAATGAAAGAAATGCTGTTTGTGGTCAGTCTGGTCAGCTGGAGCTTTGAAAGGATGTGTTTCATTGATGACTTTAAAGTGTGTATGTGTGTGTGTGTGTATGGTTGTATTACTTCAATTTTTTGTGTTATATATAATATAAAATATGTACTATTAATATGTATAATGTAAAAACTAAATAATGAATTTCAAGTTGGTATACATCAGTTTTGTGTAACAGAGAATGTCATATCTATATACAGTAATGGCTATCATGATTACTGATGTAATTTTAGAAATGACTTATTTCTATTCTTGGACCAAAAATGTGATATATGTTCTTATATTATGTCCCTCCACACCCCCCCAATATCCACATGTTGATGTACTCCTGGAAAGAGGGCCTTTAAGAAGGTGATTAAGATTAAATGAGATTGTGAGGGTGAAGCCATGACCCAATGGACAGGGCTTCCTTATGAAAGAGGATGAGATACCAGAGATCTCTCTCTTTCTCTACTTGTGCACAAAGAAGAGGCTATATGAGCCCATGGTGAGAAGGTGGCTGCCTACAAGCCAAGAGAAAAGGCCTCAAAATGAAGCCTACCTTCCGGCACTTGATCTTGGACTTTCCCACCTCCTGAACTGTGAGAAGTAAATTTCTGGTTGATGGAGTTTTGTGACGGCAGCCCAAGCAGACCAATATACATATCATCCTTTAACACTGAATATCTTTAAGTTACTAGTTCAGTTTTAATTTTTCTCCTTATAATTAGTACTTATATAGATTTGATTGTCTTTTTTCATATAAAACCTATTTTGGTTTAATTTAAAAAGTTGAATTATGAATTTTGTCTTCATTTCTGGGAACTTAGCTATTCATGTTTGCTGAATTTAACGTTATGAGAATTCATCCGGTTACTCATTTAGAAATATGCTCGGAGGATGGAAGAAAGTGAGGTAGGCACCTGGCCAGGGGAAGATGAAGACATGGTCTCTGTCTTCAACAGAGTTATCTGCTGGGCAACAGGGGAAAGAAATGCAGACATAATCGCACAGTAAGGCAGACCGCGGTGCCTGGCAGGAAAAGAAGTCTGGACACAATGAAGCTAAATAACAGGCTCTCTCTCTTTGAGGTCTCTCCCTATCAGCTTTTCAACCATTTGCCAGGACCAAAATCTTTCCTTCCTCACAGAGTTCACTCATGCTTTTCCCTTCCCTAGAATTTTCTTTTCCATCCATTCCAGTGCTAGAGCTCAACTCTAGTATTACATCCTTATGGACATTTCCTTGAAACCCCTGGTTATGGAAGAGTCTTCCAGTTCTGGGCTAATATGTACTTATATTTCTGGTGCTTATCACAGTTACTTGAGGTGTTTTGGTAAATGTTTAACAGCCAGCTCTGTTGGATAGGAGATACTTTGATGTGTAGTGTTTGCTCATGTCAGTGATGGAAATGTTCTCAGCTCAGTGGTCTCACTGTGATGTCATGGCAAGTAGAGTTGAGAAGGTGTACAGTAGCAAATTGAGATGTAGAATTTCCACCATAAAGGTGAAAATACATATTTAAATAGTTTCAAGAGTGTAGAAAACAGTAAATTAGTTAGAACTTGGTGAGCTTAAGGTATTTATTCCTTTTGTTTTTCACAGAATTAATTCAAAGTTTATATGGTTTAATTTTTAATATTGCCTGTTTCATGACCGGCTTGCACAATTCTAAAAATTCAGCCAAGAGCTCTGACAACTGGTGGAAGCTGGTTCCTGAACACCTTACCATTACATAATTTGAATGTGGTTGGTTGTTGCACAACTGTCTTCTCCGTGAGAATGTAAGCGTGTAAAGGCAGGGACTCTGTTTGCCTTGCTCTATCAGTCATTTGCAGTAGGGACAACAAAAACCACCTAGTTATCCAAATAGGAAGGCCTTTACACAAGGAAGTAGAGGCTTACCACACCTTGGAAAGGAAACAGATGGTTGGGTGCAGTTGAATTTCAGGAACCAAAAAGAAACTGTCTCTGCTTCTCCCAGTCTCAATGGGAACTGCTAGTGCTGATCTTAGAGGTTCTCAGAAACTAGCCTTTGCCCATGAGTCTTCCTGCAGCTGCCACCAAAGATGTCCACATCTCGTGTGAGCATCTCCTATTGGATGACTCTAACCTAGTACGATGCTGGGAAGGGCTGAAGAGTCTGGCTCAGAGGCTGTCCTCTGCCATGCAGAGAATCCACAGAAAGGAGCAGAGAGGATGTCAAGTTGCTCTCTCTCTCTCTTGCTCACTGCATACACCAGCACCTAGAATATTCTCTTAAGCATAGGAGCTATTCAGTATGTGTTAGTTAAATGATTGACTCCCAGGTGTTGAAAGTATATAACACAACCATGATAAAGAGTACCTACTTTACAGCAGAGGCTTTATTTGGGCATTGCATTCAATTCAATTATCCTCCCTAGTACCTGTGGCATTCAGATAAACCAACTTATGAAATAGTACTCTGAAAGTTAATGTATAACTTACTTGCTTGAAATTTAAAACATATTTCTGCCTATAAATGGTGTTGAGGTCTCTAGACTGGTCCATGAAAGCCCATTTCACCCATAATGTTGCTGAAATTTAACAGCGATAATAGCTCACTATCTTATAGAATATTCTGCAAGAGAATGTACTTCAAGTTCCAGTTGTGGTTCCCAACCCACATTTTCCGCTTTTGCATCTCTGGCAAGAATTATAGGAATTCCTCCTCTCCAATTCCTGTTTAAACTTTAAGTAACAGGAATAGGAACAGCTTTAGTCATGACAAGCAAAGTTAAGTCTGAGTTCCCTAGTAGCTGGAGATAGAAATTTGGTGTAGGGAGGGAGTTCTACTGGCTATAATGAAAAATAAATTCTATCTAAGAGACTTTAAATACAATCTATGATATTATTAAAGCAACTGTTTTATGAGTATTTTCTGTATTATGCTTGTTTAATTAAAATCAGAGTTTTCGCTGCAAAAGAATATAAGCTATACAGTTAAAGTTAAATTGGAAGAATAAGCTATGTCAAATTTGCATAGGGATTTTCTATAGTAGATCTTACCAGATGAGAGAACCATACCTCGGGGACATTAACTCTGGCAGTTCTTAAAAGACTCACTTAGTAAATTGCTGGTACAATGAACTAAAAGATACTCTAAAGAATACTAAAAAGTGCTTTAAGTTTCTGGGGGCAGGGATCATGTCTTAATCATTGTGTTATCCTTCAACAATTAGCACTGTGTTTAACTAACTGACATCCTGTAATTGTCAAATGAAATAGGGCACATTGTCGAAGAGATGCATTCAGACGAAGCACAAACAAAAATAATCTGACCTAATCTCAGGACTCACATAACAGACCATTAGAAAAAATGAGTAAGAATTATAGATTTACAAATAGGAAAGCTGACATATAGTAAGGACAGAGTTAGAGTTTGGATATATTGTAATCAATACTCTTCACTAAATAATTTGAATTCTTGGCCTCAAGCTATGAGGTGCAGCTGTGACCAGCCCTGGCCAATGAGTTGTTAGGAGACATGATACTTTTAGTCTGGAGCATTTGATTGCTAGTTTAAGATACTAGACATTTCTTTTCCTTCTACTATGTCATGTTCCAGATAGGGATCATTGTCTCAGCCTGAGTCTCTGTGATGGATAAAATGAGTGAGAAGTACATAAGTGACCACACAATTTTTCATTCAAACCAGATCACTTCTGACACTTAGAGGAGGCTTTGTTAATAATTTGGCTGAGGCAAGACACATAAACCAGGACTGTCCTAAGCAAATGGAGACACATGATCACATGGAGCTATTCTCTGTTATCTTCAGCTCCTGAGATTAGGGTTGTTTGTTACTGCAGCATAACCTCCTATTCAGATTGATACATGGAGTCAGTGCCAGAACTGAAAATGATATTCTTATTTTTGATTTATTGCCTTTAAGTGAGTATATACATATTATTTGGATTGCAAGTCTCAGAAACTCAAACTCACTGAGGCAAAGCAAAGGAATTTCGTAGCATTTGGAATCCAAGAAAAGCTGAAAAGTAAACCAGTTCTAGGCCACAGATGGAGCTGAGCATCAGCCACGACCAGAGTGGAGTGGGATGGAATGCGGTCAGGCCCTTCACATACACCTTCTGTTTCTACTTCTAGTTTTGTGGCGCCTACCTGCTCTTCAGTAAGGCCGAATCCCTCCATTTCAGGGCAAACCATGGCTGCCAGCAGCTCCTAAATCTAAATCTGACTGTGCGTGTGTTAGTCATTCAGTCGTGTCTGACTCTTTCCGACCGCATGGACTGTAGCTCACCAGGCTCTGCTGTCCATGGGATTCTCCAGGCAAGAATACTGGAGTAGGTAGCCATTGCCTTCTCCCAAATCTGACTACTTCCATCATTAAGAATGACAGACTTATAGATGTTCTTTGAATCCAGTTTCAAAAATCCCAGGCAAGGGTTTCCGTTTGGCTCAGATTTGTAAAGATGTCAACTTCTTAATCAGCTGGCTGAGACCAGGAGATTGGGTCATAATATAGAGCAGGGCAGTATCCCTGGAACTACACTGGGGCAAGGAGAAGAATAGCTTTGAGGAGAGGAGTAGGGTGCTAGCAAGACAAAACACACTAGATATTTACTTCATATGTACTCACGGAACTGGGTGCAGACCATTGGGAAGTCACGTGCTTAGAGCCTTCCTAGAGTTATTGCTGAAATTTTTTTGAAAAAGTAATGTTGACATTTTTTCCCCACTCTCCAGCTCTCTTTTGTGACTCCTTTTAGATAAAAGCCTCATATTTGAAAATAGCTGGATGGAAAAATGAGCTGTGAAGCCAAGAACTGAGTAAAGTCAACTGACCCACCTGGGCATTGAACCAGAAATTCTGCTCTTTGTAGAGTTACATTATCAACCAAGCTGAGCTCTGGGAACATAAATGACATAATGACATTCAAAGTGACTTTTTAAAGCTGATCATAAATGTCCATCTGCAATTAGTTAACTTAGTCCTTAAAAAAAAAACAAAACACTAAAGAATTAGCCTACATCACCTTAAGTCTGCCTTCAAAGGTCAAATGGGGTTTATGGTTCAGCTGAAGCTCCAGCACTAGGTTTAAGACCTACTATTCTCCTCTTCTGCCTCATATGAGCAGTGAAATTTGAGTTTTCAATGTAAATTTGAAGGGTATAGTAGAAAGGCTCTTCCCAACAAAGTTACCAGCCAAGGTCTCCTATAGCTCTGAAGGTACCTATGATTAAGGTCTGTGTCTTGATGAAAATAATTGCTTTAATTAGCTATTAAACAGGCTTTGGGGTCAGCATGACAATGGGTTTCTCTCTGTGTTTGATTTAGTGGAAGCAGTTAATGATTTTGTTTTTATTAGCTTTACCCCCTGCTTCAGAATTATTTACTTAAGCACACGGAAGGCAACAGATATTTGTTATTATAAAATCAATTTCATGCCTGACTAGACCATCTCTTCCACCTCTGTCATTACTCTTTGAGCTTTGGGTGTTATCTTGGGCTCATTTATGTTTACACAACTAGATGGCAATGGACCCTACCAATAATTATTTGGGGAGTTTGAGTCATACAGCAAAAGACAGTGCATTTTCATTCTCATTTTCAGAGCGTTTTTGTGTATTCCTGTTCCCCCATTCCTATTAACATTTCTTTTCTTCCCCTATTAACATTACTGATCAATAGAGTAATGTTTCTCAAGGAAGAGTATCACATTGTACTTTCTCTAGTTGTCTACATGATGTTAAGAATGGATTATATATCTAGAGTGAAAAATATGTAAAAGGACTGCATCCATAAGCTATCGTTTTGGTTAAAAGCATTCTTCTTTGAAATCTTTGTTACTGAAGTCATGTTCCTTTGTTTTCCCTAGCTTTTATGTAAGGCTCAAGGTGACAATCATAGCTTTTCTGAAATGTCAGTAGCTGTGAAGTTAAATAATCTAAATGCCAGTAACATTCTTCTTTTTCTTTTTGTGGTGGTGGTTCTGAATTAATTCCCAAACACACATAAAATTAGATCTGTAAAGGTCTCTTTGTGCCTGTTAAACACAGCCTTGTGGGTACGGGGTAGGAGTGAGCTGGCCTGGTTCTGATGGGATCTGCCCACTGGTTCCATCATGCCTTGATGCCCCCAGTTGCTGGCAGGACCCAGAAGAGTACCCTGTCTGGTACCTACCCTACTCCCAACAGGCCAGCTGCCAGGAACCATAATGCCACTTTCTAATTC
Organism: Aepyceros melampus; assembly: GCA_006408695.1. Taxonomy (NCBI): domain Eukaryota; kingdom Metazoa; phylum Chordata; class Mammalia; order Artiodactyla; family Bovidae; genus Aepyceros; species Aepyceros melampus. Next base: position 16,529 of record SJXQ01005609.1, on the reverse strand, counting down.
CATCACTTAATTTTCCACTGATTAGCTTTGACCTTCCACATCCAGCAAACATTTATTGAGCATGTACCCAAATCTGCCTGTTTCATGCTTAGCAAATTAAACCTTAGTTTTCATATTTAGAAAATGGGACTAATATAAACAGTTACCTTATCTAACTCATAACAGATGTTGCAAGGATTCAAAACAGTAAACCACGTGAAAATGTGTAAGTTGTGATAGTTGCTGTGTAGAGGTTAGTTATTTTGTTTCATTGGATGTACACATCTAGATATATGTTGAAAAATAGTCTCTGTAAACCTGATCAGCTATTTTCGCCTAGAAAGTTCTATAGCTCTTCATATTTCCAGGCTGCACACAACTTCAGCCTACCCAGAGAAGCCTTGCTTCGGTAGCTCCAGGGATCTAGCTTCCTCGTGAAGTCTCAGTTGAGTTTTATCGTCTGCTTTTGTCTCGTCTGCTGTTATTATAAATTGATTGCAAATCAGGGACCATGTGTTAGCCTTTTGTGTACTTCATACCACTTCTGATATAATGTGGAGCCTCCATTAGGTGCTTAGCAAACACCATCTTTCAAAAAAACACAAGTCTTCAGAAAGGTGACAGATTTTACAAGTGTCCTGGGAAAAGAGTGATGTTAAGTATATTGTGCTAATTAAATGGAATATATGCATTCATTAAAATTATGACTATGATGATTATATATTAACATGAAAATGTCACAGATTCTATTTTAATTCTAAGTGAAGAATATAGAATATAATTAAAATGATATTTATACTTCAATTACAGCTATGGAAAAACGTGAATCAAAGTTGGGAGAGAATGTGAATATAAGGACAGTTATATTTAGGTGATAGATTAATGGGCAAATTACTTTCTTTTAATACAAGGATGCTATTTTCATAATAACTAAAAAACATACAGTAATAATTTGGATTGTGGTCAACTAAGGACAAAAATAGTACTCAGTTTCTGGAAATGGAAAATAAAATGAGTTCTATAGACTTCACAAGCCTTCAGTGCGTGAGCTGATTCTGATAGCCTTTTGCTTTAGCTTTTATCTTAAACAAAAATGAACACTCTCTTAATAAAGGGGATACTTTAAGAACAAGGCTACCATGTCTTTGGAGATCCATCTTGGAATACTGCTACTTATCTAATAAGCTCCAATTTCAATTTTCCCCCAAAAGTAGAACTGCCAGTAAGATATGGACCTATGACAATCTTAATTCCTTAAACTTCTTTTGTTCAAGATCCGCATCTTTTGGGGACTCTTGTATCTTGTTTGTGTGACAAGAAACAGTTTCCGGTGTTTGAATCACCATGTTCTTTCCCCACATAACAATGTCCTGTGGGGTTTTCATCAGGGAAAAAAAGGCAGCACGCTGGAGTAAGATTTTGCTATGATTATCTCATCATCTCTTTTCATGTGCGGTGCCACTGGCAAAACTCTATTTTTAAAGAAGATTCAGAAAAATGATTGGCACTCGGTAAGTGGTTGATATTGAATAGGAAAAGCCATGAGCTAATTTGAAGTCTTTATATAATGTTCTTTGTTTAAAAAAAAAAGAAAAAATCCAAAATTAGAATACGAAAAACTAGAGCAGTCTTACACTGTACTGTTTTAATTGGCTGTTGCTCATGAGAAGAATCAATATTTCTTTTGAAGTTTCACATCGACTGCTTAATTTTGATCAAGTCTTATAATTAATCAACTGTGAATAAAATGAATCAACTGTAATTTTAACCTTAGGTTTTTTAATAGCTACAATGATGTAAGTAATAGGTTATCTAATCTTATTCAAATCCTTGTATATGCTTTTAGCTGTATTTTGGAGGAGCTACAACTTATCCATTTACTCACGAGTTTCAGCAATCACATTTTCAGTACCTTTGCAGAATGTATTTATTGAAATGTTAATGTAATTTTGTGTTTTTCAGGTATTTTACCTGTTTTATCTTAACCATCAAGTAATAGTATTGTGAAAGTGAAAGTGACTCAGTCGTGTCCAACCCTTTGTGATCCATGGACGGTAGTGGGCCAGGCTCCCCGCCCATGGTATTTTCCAGGCAAGAATACTGGAGTGGGTTGCCATTTCCTTCTCCAGGAGATCTTCCTGACCCAGGGATTGAACCTGGGTCTTGCATTACAGGCAGACTCTTTACCGTCTGAGCCACCAGGGAATCCCTGGTTTTATCTTAACCATCAAGTAATAGTATAGTAGTACCCAGTATATTTCCAGGTACCATGGAGGCGGAGAAGTGAGTCAAAAGCATCTGAGGGTATGGATACTATTCTCAAAGACCTTAGGATATAAATGGAGAAATAGACATACTGGACACATACAAAACAATCAGAGAATAACTGACTTTCAAGCTGTCATGTTAACTGTAGATAAAGTGACTCAGAAAAGTAAGGAAGGTGGAATAGTCTTTGAGCTATTTGGGGGACATGGAACTTGAGTGGATATTTGAATGATAGTATGGCTGAGACTGCTAGTTTTTCCCAATATCTGCCTTTCCTTTTAGATAGGAAGAGAACCGAGCTGACCAGCTGAGGTCTATACTTCTCAGGCTTCTTGCATCTGCATGTGACCATGGATCTAAATTCTGTATGATGAGTTGTAAGCAGGACAGTGTGTAAATTCCAGATCATGCCATTAACGCAAGAAGTATGTCACCCCTTACTGCTTTTTGTCCATCTTACTGGGAGGAACACAGATAAAATAGCTAGGGGCTGGAGGAACCAGCTTGGGTCATGGTATTGAGTCATGTGAACATGGCAGAGGGCGAGATAGGAGCCTCAGCCCCTGTCACCCTCAGCAAACAAAGTGTCGTGTAAGCTGAGAGTTTTGTATATAAGAGAAATAAATGAATATCTTGTTCAAGCATGTCTCACTTTCTTTTTATTGAAAATTGAACAATTTATGTAATATAATGTGGCAAATCAGGAAATCAGATTCCCTCCCTCTTCCTTGGAATTTTTTTTTTTTTAACTGTTTGTTGTATAGTTGTTTGTTTAGTGATTTTTCTGAAGGAATTCTGTAAGCTCTGTAATTTTCGTCATGTGCCTTTTCTTGAATTTCTACCTAGTTAGCTTTGTCATCAGCAAATGATTGGTCAGAGATTGCCTTAAACTCCTGGAATGAATGAGCCTCCCAGTTTTTGCCTAGGTGGTCTGTGTGCATGTTGGGGTATGCCTTCACCACTCAGCTAAGCAGTTTATATCTCTGCCATACTCTTCACTTCCTGCTTGCCTAGAGATCAGCTGAAAGTGAGAGCTTCCTGTGTGTTTCCTCAGCACACATTCAACCCTGGACATATGCACAGCCCTACACATGCACTTGGCCTTCTAGTTTCTCAGGAATATGTTGGAGCTTTTCAAATTCCCTGTGGGCATCTCTTTCCCCAGATTATCCTTTCAGTTTTTATTAGCAAAAAACTAAAATCCTTTTAGTGGTTTTTTTTTTTTAGTAAAAATCTAAAATCCTTTTAGTTTTTTTGTTAGCATGTTATTTTCCCCAGTTGTCCACCACTTAAGGTAGCCACAAAGTTGAACAATTTTCTGTAATTGCTACTGAAAAACATTCTGAAAAGAAAAGAATCTGGGGAAGGAGTTGTTTTGCTCTGAGTGGGCTTTGAGTCAGATCAAATACTGGAGACAGACTTTCAAGTGAGTTTTCCAGGGAAGCGCCATCCCGGCGAATAAGGACAACTCTTTGGGAATGAGGCATTGAAAGAGCTCCAGTTTTCCTCTGGTGTGCACCAAGCTGCTGATTTTTAGCCCAAATCTGACCTGGAGGGCAGAGGATGGCAAGTAAAATGCCAAAAATTTTTTTATGATACTCAGCTGTTCTTCTTGAAGAAATACTTTTCACTTTCTTGTGAACATTTGAGTAATCTGCAGAGTTCTGAGAAGGTTATTTTTGACATTTTTGCCAATTTTCTCATCACTTTTATGGAAGAGAGAATTTTTGGAGGTCTTTGACATCTTTTGACATATTTGCTGCACTCTCATCCACTTTCATAGCTTTTTCTAGGTATTATTTATTATTGTTTGGGAACATTGAGGTAATTTTTCACAACTTATTTGATATCTCAGTGGGGGATTTTACTTTTACTCTTTACAATTATATTGGTTAGAATATGTCATGTTGTTGGTAGTAGTGGTCTGTCATACTTGGGAATACCAAATTGGATTTCATAGTTAACGTTTTTTAAAACTTCATTTCTTATTGTTTACAAACAACTATATCTTATTAACATGAAAATATAATTACTTAAGTAATACTCAGGTATATGGCTATTTACTTTTCTAATCACGTTACAAATATTAATGTCTTTAATTCTCATAAACTGTAAGGAAAATAACATTATTAACCTCATTTGCATTAAGGAAACAAACTCACAGATAGATTAAGAAACTTTCCAAGGTTCATATAAATAGTAAATGAAAGAAACAGAATTTAAATCCAGGCAGTCAGGCTCCAGAATTTTTGCTGTTAATTGTTATGTTATGCTGCCTTTCTGAATAGTTATAATAATAATTCATTACTTCTAATATAAATATATATAACATTATATATATATATATATATATATATATATACAATATTTTATTTATCCATTCATCCACTGATGGATACTTAGGTTACTTCCATATCTTGCCTTTTGTAAATAATGCTTCAGTGGGCAAAACAAAATGGAAACAGACTCACAGATCAGAGAACAAATAGGGATTGCAAGAGGGGAGGGGAGTGGAGGGTTGGGTGAAATAGATGAATGGGATTAAGAGGTACAATTTTCCAGTTATAAAATAAATGTCACAGGGGCATGAGATGTAGGATAAGGAATATAGTCAATAATGCTGTAATAACATTGTATGCTGCCAGATGGTTACTGGACTCATGGTGGACGTTTTGTCACGTATTTAAATGTTGAACCACCATGTTGTACACCTGAAACTGACAAAATACTATATAATTCAATTTTAAAAAGGATAGTAGCTGGCATTCAATCAATATTTTTCTTTCATTTTGTGTTGGCCACAATTTGGCAGTGACTGGAACTTCTCAATTGTGTCTACAGTTGTTTGGTACTTAGGGGTTTCTTCTCAGTGTCACCTCACTAATATTGCTGTGCTACTTTAATTTTAATTTTTAAAGATTATTTGTATTTCACTCTTATAAGAGATCTAATGGGCTTCCCAGGTGATTCAGTGGTAAAGAATCTGCCTGTCAAGCAGGAGATGAGAGTTTGATCCCTAGGTTGGGAAGATCCCTTGGAGAAGGAAATGGCAACCCACTCTAGTACTCTTGCTTGGGAAATTCCATGGATGGAGGAGTCTGGCAGACTACAGTCCATAGGGTGGCAAAGAGTCAGGCATGACTTAGTGACTAAACAACAGCAAAAAATCTAATATATTTTGGAAAAAATGATTAAGTTGTATAACAAATGGTAGGGAATTACAACTCCCTAAAATGTGAAGTTTTGCTCTTGTGGCTTTAACTGTAAGAGGGCAAAGCTTCTGGGTTTGTCAGTTCTTTGACTTGGTGTTCTCAGTAGCTTGCAGCATATCACACTGGTGGTTTCTTTTTGTCTGTCAACGCAAAGCTTATTTTGTGCAGTTTGCTCCTGCGTGGTTCTGCAAAAGTAATGTGTCACAGGAATTTTCTTTTTTGACATGTCTCTTACCTGGTGGTTAATGGCTGTGATGAAATATGTTTTCCTCCAGAAATGAACCATTCTTCTTGGCTGTATATTCTAGTCTTTGATGATGTATTTGCCAAAAATTGCCAATGAAACCTTCCTTATATTCTGTTCATTTAAAAAATATCTACTATTTCTCCATTCTAGGTTTATTATTCCCATCATGAAGTGATGTGTAGCTGTAATTTATCAGGTATTATATTGTAAACCAATTGATTGATTACCTTCAACCTAAGGGACTTAGTGTAGAGAAAGAAGAGACGACAAATTCAGGATGTGTTCCATTCAATGACTAGTGAAACAGAAAGTAGGTTTCTACTAAATTGTATGAACAATCAGAGAGCTGTGGGAGAGTATGTATTTTGTAATCAATATACAGTAAATTATGTTTTTCATCTGTCTTGTATCATATAACACAAAACCTGCTGGATGTATTTTTAGCTAGAGTGTAATATAAAGGATAGGTCTGTTATAGCTTATCTTCAAAGAAGCTTTGTTTCCTAAACAAAATTTATCCTCTTGTACTGCAAGACGACAGTCATTTTCTGAAGCAACAGCTAGTATTGAGGTGGAATTGGGGTAGTATTGAGGTAGAATAAGAGGTGTACGTGACTGACATTCCAGAGAGGCAAAACACACATATTCAGACACTGTATCTTTATACAGCAAATGATGGTTTCAATATAAGATTCCAGTCTTTTTGAATTAAAGATATTGGTTTCTGATAGTACTGCTTCTCCTAAGGGCAGCTCTATTTAACATACTCCAGTGTAGCAACAGAAATTTATATCTTTAAGGATGGTTCATGCCTTGAGCTCTGAGAAGGAAACCAGCCAGTTTCTCATAAATCTGAGTATTGCTTGCATGAGGAATAAACACAGAAGTGCATGATTTTTTTCAGTACTAACAGAAACAAATAGGTAAAATTGCCACAAGAGTAATTTAGAGAACTGTGAGGAAAAAGACCAGCAATAAGGTCCCTCTAGCACTACAATAGAATTCTGAGGGCCGTTGTGGAAGTTTTGTTTTAATGGTGATAAAGACAGCATAGTGTCACAGGCTCAAGTGATTAAATTGCCTGCATTCAGATGGATTTATTAGTCATCATGAAATGACTGGAATTAGGTTTTGGACGAGACCTAGACTCTACTTCTGGTTCTGATAGTCGTTATATGATTGTAGATATATTTCCAAAAATGGAAAGCAAGGGAGTTATACTGGATTCTCTCCAAGGTTAATTAGATTGTGAGTTCTTTTGGACTTCCCTCATGAAGCATCGGGCTTCCTTTGTGCCTCAGCTGGTAAAGAATCTGCCTGCAATGCAGGAGACCTGGGTTCAATCCCTGGATTGGGAAGTCCCCAGTATTCTAGCCTGGAGAATTCCAGGGACACTATAGTCCACACGGTCACAAAGAGTCAGACATGACTGAGAGACTTTCACTTCACTTCTTCTTGAAGCATCAGATAAGTCTGATCTTTTGTCTTTTGTTTGCACAATTAAAATGATATCTAATCAATGCTCCAGGAAAAACTTAAGAAAATTTGCAATAAGAATCTTCCACTTGGTGACGTATCTGGCCTTAAGGCCTCTTAAGGCCATGATAATACTTATGTGAAATTCCAAATTTCTGTCATAGTTAGGAAGATAATTTCAATAAATTTTATGAATTATATGGACAGGTTAACCTCTGTTGTATTTTAAATTTCTTACTTATTCTCAGTGACTATTTTAAATGTTTCAAAATGCCTTCACACCTAGTATCTTCTTCAGTCTGCCCAAGTGAGTCTAGGGGTAAAGCTTGCCACGAGTCTTCACCTGGAGCCAATTCTACCAAGTCACAGGGTAGTGGGGGGCTCTCACTAGGTGGGAATCTCACTAGAGGTGGGAGGATGAGGGCAGTCTTCTGGAGTCAGTATCCCATGAAAAGAAAGAAAGTTAGCAGTGGGGAAGTCCAGCCAAGGTCAGATGTCCAGAAGGAGTCCAGCTGGGTGTGCTTTGGTAGAAGCGCAAGCAAACAATAGTAAAGGTCAAGGTCAATATCCTAGAGATTAAGAAATAATGAAGCAGGTGAAGTTCAGAAGGACACTTCAGGAGATAGTGGTTGGCCAAAAAGTTCATTAGAATTTTTTCATAAGATGTTACAGAAAAAACACAAAAGAACTTTTTGGCCAACCCAGTACCTCTATGCCTATTAACGATGGGATCCATGTGTTCAAAGAAAGCGTGCTTTACTCAGTTAACCAGTGAGGAACACATGAGGGTCAGTGGGGTCAAGCAGCTTACCCAAGAATGTTCTTCCCCATGCCATGGGGTGCCAAGAATTAAACCAACATCTTTTTAGTGCAAGATCTACTTAGCTTTTATTTAGTTCAAGAACATGTAAATTCTCGTGTAAAGTTTTTTGAGAAACATGGGATCCATGGTTGGAAGATTCACTTTCTTGTGAGGCACCAGAGTTGGAAGCAGTGTTGGGAAGCAGTGTGCAGATTAGGAGGGGTGCACGAAAATCTGCAGCCATGTGGCTTCTTCAGGCTGCTTGCCTTGCAAGCTTAGTGTTAAAATTCAGGGTTGTTATGAGCATGAATTTTTTAAACGTGTTATTGTTTAACGCAAAATTGCAAACAAGGAACACATGCCTGGTTACCCGAGGGCATCGTTGTTGGCTGGAAAAATCCATTCACTTCACAGCTGTCCCTGGTTCCAAAAGCCCCTGATGGATAACCTGGCTCAGCATCTCTTGAATTTCTCTTCCTGACTGTGCTCCAAGCATCTGCTGTCCCAGACGTACCATTTGCTTCTTGTTTCAGAGAGATGTTAGTGATGGATGGTGGGCTTCTTTTAAAAATTTTTTTTCAGATAAATACAAATGAATATTTGATCTGTTTATTTATGTTATTACCTTTCCATTCTTAATTAATAAAGCATTCCTAATTACTCACCTGATTTAAATCATTGTTCTTGCTTCATAATGCCCTACAACGCTGCTAGGTCCTTTTCAATTCTCCATATACCTGGCCTGTGCAAAAGCTGCTATTTTATGACTACCAAGCATGATCTTCATTCTAGTTGAGGGTTATGTTTCCTCAATTTAGGAAGTGTTATTGTGTAATATTTGAATATACAAAGTATATACAGTGAAGTGAAAGTCACTCATTCATGTCCAGCTCTTCAAGATCCCATGGACTATACTGCTCATGGAAGTCTCCAGGCCAGAATACTGGATTGGTTTGCCTTTTCCTTCTCCAGGGGATGTTCCCAACCCAGGGATCGAAACCAGGTCTCCCACATTGCAGGTGGATTCTTTACCAGCTGAGCCACAAGGGAAGTCCAAGAATACTGGAGTGGGTAGCCTATCCCTTATCTTCCCGACCCAGGAATCGAACCGGGGTCTCCTGAATTGCAGGCGGATTTATTTTTTTACCAACTGAGCTATTAGGGATATGCAGCTATCAAATATATGTAGCCTAATTATAAAAAACACCCATATACGCACCCTTTCAACTATGAACTAGAAACGACTCTCTCTTCCCTTATCTTGGCCGCCTTTCCTACTCCTCCTCTGTACACCTTCTACCTCCAGAGGCGGCCAGTGTCCTAAATTGCTTTGTAATTTATATTTTTTTAATCGCATGAGTCTGAATCTTTAAACAATCTACCATTTAGTTTCTTTAATTTTGTAATCTCAGGATGGATATTGTTGCATCCAGTTTCTATCATCTGCTTTTTTTTTTTTTTAAAACAAAATTATATTCTGAAGAAGCCTCCATGACTTGCTTCGTTTACAGCAGGCTGTCTAAACTCTACCGTGCACACAGACCACCTGAGAGCACGCAAGCATCTGGATCCCGATTCAGCACATTCACAGTGGGGCCTGAACTGTGTGTTGCTAGCAGCGTCCCAGGTCTTCTTGTTCACGTTTTGTGTCCCCCTTTGATCAACGAAGGTATAGAGGGTACGGAATATACTGAATATTCCCTATCAATAGATTGTGACTTACCCTAAAATAAATAAGTTCAGGCATGCATGCATTTGTGCTCAGTGATGTCCAGTTCCTTGCCACCCCGTAGACTGTAGCCACCAGGCTCCTCTGTCCATGGGATTTCTCAGGTAAAAATACTGGAGGGGTTATCATTTCCTACTCCAGGGAATTTTCCCGACCCAGGGATCGAACCCAGGTCTCCTGCATTGGCCAGGTGGGTTTTTTTAACCACTGCACCACCTGGGAAGCATACCTTCCTGAAAATATACATTTTCATTGCATTTATTTCTGCCCCTAAACCTGATGAAAAGATGGAGATTGTGGAAAGAATTATGAGGCTGACTCCTTTTGACCTAAGAATGATGATGAGCCATCTCCTTGTCTAAAAAATGCTCAGGTAACAGTCAACCAATCTCCCCCCTGTGATTGCTTTCTTGGATGCTTTTCTATTATGGTTCCTGTAGGGAGAATTCTGGGCACATTTTGTGGAAAGTTTAGATTTTCAGGCAATGATAATGTGCGTTGGCTGTGTATGGCTTGATGCATGAGGTTTCTAAGACCAAAGGTGTGTTTTTACTTGCTGGTCATGCACTCCATCAGCAACTGAATCTTTGCCTTTGGTGAGGTCCTAATAGTATAAGATAATCAGCGGGGAAGGGAAGAGCAGGGAGCCGTGTGACAGAGCTTTGAGTCGCTCTTCACTGTGATTCAGATGAAAGATCCACAGCCCTGATAGGGAGATGATTTACCATTCTTGTATTCCCCAGTGCATCAGTTTCAAGGAGCAGCTGACACTTCTGATCTTCTTAAAGATATACAATTTCGCGATAGTTTTACATTCAGAGAGATTAAAAGATACTTGTTACTTAGTGCTATTTATTCTGCTTCTGAATTCACAATGTCAGGCTGTAAAATTACAATCACCTTCCAATTTCAGAAGGGCCATTGAGCCTTTGAGAAATGGAAATGTGGCCACATATTCCATGTTACCTAATAACATGGTCTAGATTGGGGAATTGGGCTCTTTGGCTCTAATGGGTGTTTACCTTCATGAGAGACATTAGTGTTTGGAGGAAAAAGTCGTGAATTACTTCACACAATATTTACAATTATTCTAAGAATTGTTGAATTTGACAAGTATGTTGTTTTAAGAGCCTGTCTAGCTGTTCAGAGATACAAGAGTGGAAGTTTAATTAAAGACAAGGTGCTACTTTGTTGCAAGTGACAGAAACCCAGTTCACATCTAAAGCCCAAAGGGGAATGTCCGTGCTCATGTGATTGGCAGATTCCTCTGGTTCTTTAGCTTCAGGCATAGGTAGATCCAGGGCTTAATCAAGTTATCAGCTCTCTCTCTCTCTGTGCAACTCCGTTCTGTCTTCCTTGGGGGTGGCTTCATTCTTTTCAGGGAGTGGCCAAACTGGCCATCTACAGCTTGAGGTTGACATTGTCTGCTAAATGCCAACCTCAGAGAGTGGAATGAGCTCTTTTCTGAGCAGCTGAACCACTTAGTGCTTTCCTTCTTATCCCTTATTGTATTCTCTTCTCTTCTCCTTTAACTATTTAACTCTTAATCCTTTAACGTTTAAATCACTCTTATTTGTCAATACAATGTATTCCTATTTCCATCCTTAGTTACTTCCTGTCTTTCTCTGTATACCTAAGATGGTTGGAAGTTTAGAATGTGTGAGTGGGTAGGGAAAGATAGTGTATGTTGATGTAGCCATTAAAAATGCTATTATTTAATAGTTAATATAATGTAAAAATGTTCACAATTTATTAAGTGAAAGAGCTGATTCCCAAATAGCCATCGACTATGATATCTTTTAAAACACAAGTAGAATATCTAGGTGGATAGGTATAATGATATATGTATGCATGCTCAGTTGCTCAGTCGTGTCTGACTCTTTGAGATCCCTTGGACTGTAGCCGACCAGGCTCCTCTATACATGGAGTCTCCAGGGAAGAATACTGGAGTGAGTTGCCATTTCCATCTCCAGGGGCTCTTCTTGACCCAGGGATTAAACCCGGGTCTCTTGCATTGCAGGCAGATTCTTTACTGTCTGAGCCACCAGGGAAGCCCTGGGAAGCTATAATGATATATAAATAACAGCAAAGATATCCAGGACTCTAAAGAGCTAACTGATTATAGCCAAGAAGGGAAGCCTGGTGTGCTGGAGTCCATGGGGTGAAAAGAGTCACATGACTGAGTGACTGAACCGAAGTGAACTGATAGCCAAGAAAATGCTAATTCCAAAAGTTACCTTAGTATCCTTAAGGTTTTTCTCTTGAACAGTTTACGCTTGCCAGAAAAGGTCTCTTCACTCTCTTAATGGAAGATAGGTTTGTATATTTCACTCCATTACCCTAGGAACTGAGTGAAGAGGAAGACAGGAAATTTTAATACTGGGTAAAGAATCCATCTACAATGTGGGAGACCTGAGTTCCATCCCTGGGTTGGGAAGATCCCCTGGAGAAGGGAAAGGCTACCCACTCCAGTATTCTGGTCTGGAGAATTCCATGGACTGTATAGACCTTGGGGTCGCAAAGACTTGGATGACTGAGCAACTTTCACTTTCACTATGTACACTTTTGCTTAATACTGCTGATTTCAGGATGGTACAAGCACATGCCCTTAACTATACCTGAGGAGAGATGGATTGTGTGCGTGCATGTGTCATGGGGAAGAGGTGCCAGGCTGAGCTGTGTGAAGCAGGGAAAGAGACTGGGAGAGAAATCAAATTCCCTAGCCCCCATGGCAGCACTGCCAGGGCTAAGCTCTTCTCTGGAGGACCTCAGACCACAAAGAGGTCTTTGTTGCCAAAGCACAGCATCATTGAAACAGACTCCAACAGTCATATTCCCTAATCCCCAGTGTTTTCTCATAAAAGTAAATCAGATGTGCTTCTATATAATATCCTACAAGTCCCTGTCCAATTCTTAATTAAAAACCTAAATGAATCTCTTTTATTAAGGTGTACTTCCAAATGTTTAATATCTAGGAAATAAATCCAAGGTATTTCATTTCAAGTAGTTTCGACCATAAAAATATACAGGAGATTTTTATATAATACCGTGAAATATTTGAATTTTTGGCTAATTTAAGATCCTTAAGGAGCATTATCTCCTTAGAGATATTTTAAGATCATTAAAGAACCTTATCCACATATAGCTCGATATTAAGTCATTACTTAATATCGAGCTATGCATGAAAGTAATTTAGTGAATATTTCAAAATGGAATAATACCTAACATCAAATTTAAAGTAACATTGATGATTTATTTTATTTTCCTTTACCCAGAACTTAAAAGTCAGTGGCTGAAAGTCATTACAGTACTTTTTATCCTCAGTTCATACAGGGATGAATATTCCTTCTCTTCTTAATTCTTTTGCCACTAATTTTGTATGTTAGATATTGACATAAAATGGCAGCAGTAAACAGGTATTAGGTGTGGTGTTTGTCTGCCTTCTTAGCAGCTAACTGCTTAGAACTCGAGGCTTTAAACTTTGAAGCATCAACCTAACATCTGATAACCAGCATTCCTCATCACTACGTGGATCAAATAAGCAACCTAGTGTACACAAAGGATGAAACCAGAGCCTAGCACTTGGTAAACATTAAATAAATGTTAGTTTTTGCTATTTTTCACTGGGTTCTCAAAATGTAGTCCTTGGACCAGCAGCAGCAATATCACTTAGGAGCTTATTAGAGATGCAGATTCTTAGGCGTCACCCTAGGTTTACGGAATGAAAAACTCTGGGGAGTGGGACCTGCCAATCTGGATTTGTAACACAGATCTGTAACACATCCTTCCAGTGACTTTCAGCCATGCCTAAGTTTGAGGGGCTTTCCTGGTGGCTCAGATGGTAAAGAATCTGCCTGTAATGTAGGAGACCCAGGTTTGATCCCTGGGTTGGGTCGATCTCCTGGAGAAGGCAACAGCTACTCAATCCAGGGTTCTTGCCCTGAGAATCCCATGGACAGGGGAGACTGCTGGGCTACAGTTCTTGGGGTTGCATAGAGTTGGACAGGATTGAACAGCTAACACTTTTGCTTTCACTTTAAGTTTGAGAACCTCTCACATCATTCTTCTCTTAACTCGATTTGCAAGTTGTGTTCTTGTTGATTTTAACCTTTTTATAAGTATACACATTTGAATTTAATCCTGTAGGGTTTACACTTTATTTTGCCTGTTAATAAGTTATTGAAAACTCTTGGATTTAAATAACTTCATATAGTTTACCCCGTGATTATTTAAGAAAACATATTATACTTGTGGACTAGATTACTCAACGTGTTACCAGCTAGAAATCAGCAATGCAGTATAATGTATTTTTAAAAAATATGCACTATGGCCAACTATGGTTAATTTGAGGAATATAAGGATGGCTCAATATCTAGGAAACTATGACTATAATTTACTGCATTAATAAGCTAAAGGAGAAAAATGCATACATGCTGTGAAAAAGTTTTTGACAAATTTAGCAGTCATTCCTCATAAAAAATTAAGCAAAATAGGAATAAAGCAAAAATACTACAGTATGATAAAGATTATTTACTCAGTCCAATAGGAAATACCATCCTAAATAGTAAAACACTAAATCCATATGCACTGAAATGAGGACAGAGAGAAAAACGTCTTCTGCTGCTGCTATCATTTAACGTTGCTTTGTAGGTTGAGGTAAATGCAAGATATCAGGAAAATAAAATAATAGCTACAAAGAAAAAAAACGTCTTTTTGCTGAAGATATTTTTTTTTCTAAGTCTAGAATCCCTAACATATTCTAGTAAACATGACTAGAATTGATAAGGGAACTTTATAAAGAGTCTAGTTTTAAGAAAGTTAATTAAAAACGGTTATACTACTAATAGCCACTTAAAAATGGAAATAGTTAAAAAAAAAAAAAGACGTTATTAAAAGACTTCCCTGGTGAAAAAAAAAGTGGAAATAGTGAAAGTATCTCAGTCACAGGAATGACAAAAAACGTAAAGTATATTTTGTTTAACCAGAAAGTCACAAAATTTGTATGAATAGAATTATGAGGTGGTGGCGCAGACAGTAAAGCGTCTGCCTGCAGTGCGGGAGACCTGGGTTCAATCCCTGGGTCAGGAAGATCTCCTGGAGAAGGGAATGGCAACCCACTCCAGTATTCTTGCCCAACCCCCCTAAAAAAGGGGGCTCAAAGAAATATTTTAGGCTTCCCTGGTGGCTCAGAGGTTAAAGCGTCTGCCTGCAATGTGGGAGACCTGGGTTCAGAATAATGATCTGTTTTTCTTATCAGATACCAAAATATACTGCAAAATAACCTTAATAAGAAATATGTGGGGTGGGAATTGATGGAGAAACTTAATATGTGATAAAGCTGAATTTTATTTCATTATGAAAAGTATGATTTATTTAATAAATTGTGCTCACATAACTGGAAATCACAATAAATGGCTACCACTACTTCATATATAAATTAATTTCAGCTGAGTAAAATATTTAAATTTAAAAATAAAATTATAGAACAAAATTAATAGTTTCTGTAGTAATGTATAGGTTGTAAAGACCTTTCTAACCAAGGCAAGAAATCTAGAAGCTCCTGAAGAGTGTTAGGGAACATAAAGATGACAAGTTTGAGTACTGAAGATGCTACAAAGGCAATAGACAGACCATAGCTTGAGATGTTACTTCCAATGTATATGACAAGTGAACAATAATTGTATTAATAATCAAAGAAGTCTGGCCTGGTGATTCTGACGGGCTTGGTTTTGTGAGGAGCTTGAATGATCACCCCTGACTTCTCAGCATCCCTTGCGTGATCCACGTTTTGCGAATGATAGGAGCTACTTTGTATTACTACCTTACCCTTGGAGTGCAGGGAGATCAAATCAGTCAATCTTAAAGGAAATCAACCCTGAGTATTCATTGGAAGAACTGTCGATGAAGCCGAAGCTCCAATACTTTGGCTAGCTGATGTGAATAGCCAACTTATTGGAAAAGACCCTGGTACTGGGAAAGATGGAAGGCAAAAGGAGAAGAGGGTGGCAGAGGATGAGATGGTTAGATAGCATCACCGACTCAATCGACATGAATTTCAGCAAACTCTGGGAGATAGTGGAGACAGAGAAACCTGGCATGCTAGGGTTGCATGCATTAGGTTGCAATGCTTAGTGATTAAACAACAGGAACAAACTATCTTCTGGATATGAAACAAGGAAAATCTATGCATTGGGAAAAGGTGGGGAAAATTTTCTTGGGAAGATAAAGTGTCTGATTGGGAAGTAGTTTGATAATAAACTTTTGTTTTTAATAAAAATATTGATGATACTGACAAGTGAATAACAAATATATTAAAAAATAAATTATCTGGAGAAAAACTTTCTTGATCTGATGATATGAAGAGTGATGGAAATATAGTTTTGTGCAATGACTGAGTTTTCTGTTAAAGACTTAACACTGGAAAGAGAAGTGCTGCTGGCAAAACCAAAAACAAAAACAGGATTGATTTTGGAAAGCTCATCTAGGTAGGATTCCAGTCCAGTGAAATTCATATGAAATAATGATCAGATTCAGTATCTAGGAAGATGCCAACGATTGTGTGTTTGTTTTTTGGGGGAAGTTTTTGCGAAAAAGCACATTCTTGTTCCTATGGTGGAATATCGAGTACATACCCTTTGTCTCATTTGTCAAACTGGTATTTTGTGGAAAATTACAGTAGGCTGAAAGTTCAGTTCAGTCACTCGGTCCTGTCCAACTCTTTGTGACCACATGGACTGCAGCACGCCAGGCCTCTCTGTCCATCAGCAACTCCTGGAATTTACTCAAGCTCATGTCCATTGGGTTGTTGATGCCATC
>SJXQ01005606.1:513408-553352 GCA_006408695.1 Aepyceros melampus | reverse complement strand
GGGGGCGGGGAACAAACATGAGAGTCATTCAGAAATCTCCTTTTAAATCAGAATACTGGAGCTTCACAGAAGGCCGGGACTCTTTGTGTTCTTGCTACCACCCTCCTTCCGCCTCTGCTTCCCTCAGCTGTTGGGGGGGCGGGGAAACAGGGTCAAGGTAGGGCCTTTTCCCTTCAGGTGGCAAGAATCCAGCCGTCCCCGCCTCCAAGCCCCTCTTCCGGTGGGGAAGGCGCAAACACATAGATGGCTGTCACTAGGATGCTTGCAGTCCCCTCTTAACAGATGGAAACGGCCTGTTTGGAAGTTAGCACTTGCAAGAAGAGAGGATCTCCCCTGAGGGTAGTCTAAAGCTAAAGCAGCCCCAGATGAGAATCCGCCTCGGAAGCTCATACTCAGCCTCAGTGGTTTATCGCCAAGAGGGAAGCACATTGGCCCTGAAGGTCTAGAAGGGGTTAACCCAGTCACGTGGCTAAACACACCGCCCCGCCCACCTCCGCTGGCCCGGCAGACACCCGCGGGAAGTGCTGCCTCCTGCGTGAGAGGCTTATTTAAATGCTAACTGAAGACAAAGCAGAATCTATTTTCCCTTTGGCCTCCAGGAAGCCACAGCAGAGAATTTAACATTTTTCCCTAACACTATCTGAGCCTGGTCCCAAATTCTTTCTGACTACGTCTCCCCCTCCCTGCCACTTCTGCCAATTCTGGGTGTGTGTGGTCCAAAAGAAGCACAGTCAGCCGGGTCCCCAGAATTCATGGAAATATGACAGAGAGTAATGTAACATTTTGTATTATGTCTAGTTTTAAAATAAAAAAAGTCCTGTTTTTCTCCAGTGACATTTTACATCACACTCCAAGACAATCTGTTGTGAAGGGACACTTTGGGGAAAGGCCAAAGATGGAAAAACTCAAACTGGGACTCTTTGGATACCTCGAATACACTCAATTTCCGGAGCTTAGAGATTTAAAATTTAGTTAGCTGTCCTCTCCCATCTTACAAAGGAAGCCACTTGGAGAGACTGACTTGTCCAAGGCCACACAGCTAGTAAACGGCAGAGCTCTATATGGTAAAGTTTTCAAGATGCTGTTATACACAATTCAAATTATCACCACAGCAGGGGGCATCTTTGTGTGTTGAAATTGACAAGCTGATGAGCTGTCAGGAGGATTAAAATAACATCTGCAAATTGGCATGCACAGTTGCTAAGGCAAATGAAATTAAAAGGTTGTATGCATTACACATTTTCTTTCCTTGATATTTATGTCCACATACATTTTGAGTTTACAGAGTTGTAATGTTTGTGTCTATATCACATCTTGATCTCTTTTTTTCACTTAACACAGACCCCATACTTAACATTTTAATGCTTAAAGAACATTCCATCTGGTCCATACTCTACTTTTTTTTTTTTTTTTTAACACGCTACCATTATTGAACATTTGGGTGGTTTCTAGCATTTCACCATTATATATAGCGAGTATTGGAACAACCTTGTACAGCTTGCCACCCTCCCACCCATGTGGTCCTTTTCAGCTGGTTTCTTTGGAAAATGTTCTCAAAAAAACGGAATGAGGCATATAAAGAGCTTTCAAAGCAGATTGCTCTCTAGAGAAATAGCACCAGTTTACTGTGTTTGTGTGTCACAGTGATGGCACACTATGGCAGTCAGGAAAAAAAAGTGGTTTAACTCTTCTGTCTGGGCATAGAAAAGGAACTTGGGAGTTCTTGGCTGAAACTTCCTAGCCTGGCCTTGCATACTCCACCCTTCAGCCCTTGGCAGTGTTATTGCTTTTCTGGCCTTTTCCTAACTTCCTGCTTCTGCACAGTCTTGGAGCAGAAGTAAGCATGCTTATACAGAAGAGGATGAACAGTTCTGTATCAATAAGTGGCAAAAATCTAAGAAAAGCAACATACAGAAGTTGACTGCCTCAAGTGCTTCACCAAATGAAATGTTGGTGATTCACTTATAAATTTCTGTCATGGACAAAAAGGTGATTTTGGTTTCAAAGATTAGTTGGTAAGAAAAGCTTGCCATTTCAGAGAGAAAAATCTCACTGTGGATCTATTTATGCATGTGTTTGATTTGACCATTTGGCCCAGTGGACTTGAGATATCTGTTCTGACTTCTGTCACAAATTATCAATGATTTAACAATAACAGGTTACATATTTTGAGTGCTAAAGACCTTGGCTTCCATGTATCATCTCATTTAATCATCATAACTACCACGATCATCCTCCTTTTACAGATGAGGAAACTAAGGCTTAGAAAGATTACCTTTCCCAAAGACACACACCTAGGAAGTGCAAGAGCTGTGATAAGAACTCAGGTCTGATTCTAAGGTCCTTTTGTGCTTGATCTCATCCTGCCTCTTATACTCTCATTTATGAGATGGGGACTTACCTGCCATACTTAGTTCAGTGTTGTTTCAAGGATCAAATGAGAGAAAAACTTCAAAGTGCTTTGCAAAGAGTAAACAAAATATTGTATAGATGTGTAGGTATTTTATAAATGTGAGGCGTGGTCATCACTTGGATTTAATTCAGATACTGTGGACTAGATCTGATAGATAGAGTGCCTGATGAGCTATGGAATGAGGTTCGTGACATTGTAAAGGAGACAGGGATCAAGACCATCCCCATGGAAAAGAAATGCAAAAAAGCAATAGCAGCAGCAGCAGCAGCAGCAGCAGCAATGTATTCGCTCATATTTATTTATCTATGGTAAAGAGTCCACCTGCCAGTGCAGGAGACATAGGTGGAGATGAGGGTTCAACCCCTGGGTTGGGAGGATCCCCTGGAGGAGGAAATGGCCACTCACCCAAGGTTTCTTGCCTGGAAAATTCCGTGGACAGAGGAGACGGGTGGACTACACTCCATGGAGTCATAGAATCAGACATGACCTAACAATTGAGCACACACACACACACACACACATGTATTTTTATATATCTATGTTACGTATTTTAGGGCAGAGAAACCAGAGATCAAATTGCCAGCATCCGCTGGATCACTGAAAAAGCAAGAGAGTTCCAGAAAAACATCTCTTTCTGCTTTATTGACTGTGCCAAAGCCTTTGACTGTGTGGATCACAATAAATTGTGGAAAATTCTTCAAGAGATGGGAATACCAGACCATGACCTGCCTCTGGAGAAACCTGTGTGCAGGTCAGGAAGCAACAGTTAGAACTGGACATGGAACAACAGACTGGTTCCAAATAGGAAAAGGAGTTCCTCAAGGCTGTATATTGTCACCCTGCTTATTTAACTTCTGTGCAGAGTACATCATGAGAAATGCTGGGCTGGAGGAAGCACAAGCTGGAATCAAGATTGCCGGGAGAAATATCAATAACCTCAGATATGCAGATGACACTACCCTAACAGCAAAAATTGAAGAACTAAAGTGCCTCCTGATGAAAGTGAAAGAGGAGAGTGAAAAAGTTGGCTTAAAGCTCAACATTCAGAAAACGAAGATCATGGCATCCAGTCCCATCACTTCATGGGAAATAGATGGGGAAACAGTGGAAACAGTGTCAGATTTTATTTTTCTGGGCTCCAAAATCACTGCAGATGGTGATTGCAGCCATGAAATGAAAAGACGCTTACTCCCTGGAAAGAAAGTTATGGCCAACCTAGACAGCATATTAAAAAGCAGAGACATTACTTTGCCAACAAAGGTTATAGTCAAGGCTATGGTTTTTCCTGTGGTCATGTATGGATGTGAGAGTGGGACTATTAAGAAAGCTGAGTGCTAAAGAATTGATGCTTTTGAACTGTGGTGTTGGAGAAGACTCTTGAGAGTCTCTTGGACTGCAAGGAGATCCAACCAGTCCATCCTAAAGGAGATCAGTCTGGGTGTTCATTGGAAGGACTGATGATAAAGCTGAAACTCCAATACTTTGGCCACCTGACGCGAAGAGCTGACTCATTTGAAAAGACCTTGATGCTGGGAAAGATTGAAGGTGAAAGGAGAAGATGACAACAGAGGATGAGATGGTTGGATGGCATCACTGACTCAATGGGCATGATTGTGGGTGAATTCCGGGAGTTGGTGATGGACAGGGAAGCCTGGTGTGCTGTGGTTCATGAGGTCACAAGGAGTCGGACACAACTGAACGACTGAAATGAACTGAACTGAACTGATACCTATTGGGCATAGAAATATACACAAAAATATTTATCATATACATGTATATATTATAAATATAGTATATAATATATATTTGTTATAATATACAATGGACTTCCCTGGTGGCTCAGAGGTTAAAGCATCTGCCTCTAATGCGGGAGACCCGGGTTCGATCCCTGGGTTGGGAAGATCCCCTGGAGAAGGAAATGGCAACCAACTCCAGTATTCTTGCTTGGAGAATCTCATGGACTGAGGAGCCTGGTGAGCTGCAGTCCATGGGGTCACAAAGAGTCGGACACGACTGAGTGACTTTACTTACTTACTTACTTATAATATACAATAAATATAAATATTAAATATATTATAAATATCATATAGTATAAAATATATTATTTAAGTATATTGTGTGTATATAAAATAGTATAATAAATATATAAATATAAATATATCTTAATATAAACTTTGATTATAACATTATAATGTTAGAAGTATAGTAATAAGTATAATATATAAGAAATATATTAAAATATATTTTATTATCTATGTTATACATATAACTATGTTATAAAATATGTATATATATTTATATGTGCTTAGTCATTCAGTTGTGTCTGACTCTTTGTGACCCCAAGGACTGTAGCACCAGTTTCCTCTGTCCACAGGGATTCTCCAGGCAGGAATACTGGAGTGGGTAGCCTTTTCCTTCTCCAGAGGATCTTCCCAACCCAGGGATTCCACACTGCAGGCGGATTCTTTATCAGCTGAGCCACCAGGGCAGCCCAATCATGACGATAAGCAGCTGAAGATACAGAGGGTATGTAAGCTCCCCGCTCTTAACATTTGGGTGAAGTGCTTTGTTTTGAGAGCCTGTCCCGTGGGGTGCAGGAAGCTCAGCAGCATCCTGGACCTCTTCTCCCTGGGTCTCACTTCCACACAGTTGCCGTTGGTTAAACCGTGGTCTCTAGACACGACCAAACATCCCTTACTACTACTAAGTCACTTCAGTCATGTCCGACTCTCTGTGACCCCATAGACGGCAGCCGACCAGGTTACCCCGTCCCTGGGATTCTCCAGGCAAGAACACTGGAGTGGGTTGCCATTTGAGGCATAATTTCCCTGGCTCGAGAATTGCTCATATAGAGATACCACCCAGAACGGGTGCACCGAACCGCATGAAGGCTGCCCAGCACTCCCTGTCCTGACCCTGCCCATCGCTCTCAGGGCCTAGCCCTTGTTCTCTCACTCAACTTTGCTTCACAATGGTCAGTGGGCAGTCTCCATCGTTTCTCGGCATTGGCATAGCCAGTTGATATGTATATTTTTTTAATGAGGGACCCATCCACCAGGCCATTTTCATGGAAGAGGCTGTCACCTGTGGGTGAGGGGAGGGAAGAGAAAGAAAAAGGGAAACGTGCATTTTAAAAGAGTATCCTATGCTAACAGTAAAACAGTCCGTATTCTAAATGGAGAATCAAAGGCATGATCTGAATGAAGCAGAACATCTCAGAGCTGGAAACAGCTGAGAGGGCATGTGCTGAGAGCTGGCAGATTGCCTCGCAACTGGAAGGTAAACTGCAGACATGCAGGAGCGAAGGCTAAAGATAGAACACCTGCCCAAAGCAGACCCCTCGAATTTCACTCAGCCTCCACTAAAGAACATCCTTCCCTTCCTATAGCAAATGTGTTCATTTTAATCAATTGACATCTGTATTGTGTAAAACCAAGTTGATTAAAAAAAAAATGACATGCCTTACGAGTAGATTTTGTCTCATTTCACATGTTCTATACAATATCCCCTTCCCCCACTTACCATATCCCTCCTCTTGGGTCTGTCCCACATGATGTCTTACAATTGGGCCTTGGAAGCTTGAAAGTTACAGCCAAAAGCCGCAAGAAAATGCCATGAAATTGGCAGTGTGCACTGTGGAAGGAGCCAGAGCATCTGCTTTCGAGCGGGGCTATGAAACTGAGCCATGGGGGGAAGAAAGGCTATTAGGCCACGAGCAGCCAAGGGAGAAAAGCCGCAGGAACCCAGATTAAAAGTCTAAAAAGACTTGGAACCCTCAGCAAAGGATCAGTGGAAAAATGATAGCTTCGCCAGGGTTGGCATATGGAACCACTTGAGGGATGCTGGTCATCAACCCAATAAAATTCCACCCAGAGCCTAGGGTAAGAATGTCTAGAACAGGTAAAGCTGGAGGCCTGAAGCATCTGTCCAGGAACCATGGCAAGAGTGAGCTGAAGTAGCCAGAGTGAGCAGAGCGGACAGGTCTGTTATGAATACGGATTTAGTTTGTATGACATGGATCTTGTATAAGCTGTCCCACATGCCAGTTTTTACAAGATATAGAGCTCTCTCTCCTTGCCAAACCATTTCCTGACATGTCCTCAGGACCCTGCAATAGGTCACTTTCAGAGGTCTGCTCTGCCTCTGTTTCTTCTGAGCTAACTCCCTCTTTGTACTCATTTCCCACTCCTCAAATTAGAAAGCACTTTCAGCACAACTCTTCACTGATCTAAAACCAGTTTTGCCTCGTTCTGAAATGGTTTCCAAAGGCCAGGTTCACATTTCTTTTCCCTCATATTTAATGAGAAGAGAGCCTCCCAGACCCAGTAAACGCAAAAGAAATGAGGTAATTATTGGTTCCACCTGCTTTCTACCTCTTGTTGGTCATGTCACCTTTGTCCACCTGTAACTGGAGTACAGAATGGCTAACATTCCCTAAATCTTGATTTTTGGTGACACTCACTCTTCTCCTATCCCCACTGATTGATTCTCTGATGCTATGAGGGCTTCCCGAGTGGCTCAGATGGTAAAGAATCTGCCTGCAATGCAGGAGACCCAGGCTTGATCCCTGGGTTGAAAAGATCCCCTGGAGAAGGGAATGGCAACCCTCTCCAGTATTCTTGCCTAGAGAATGTAATGGACAGAGGAGCCTGGCTGGCTACAGTCCATGGGGTCACAAAAAGTCAGACATAACTGAGAGACTAATGCTTTCACTCTTCATTGATGCTATAAATTGGTAGAGTGTAAGGAAAATCTACAGTTCCAAATTTGTGGGACTGTAAGTGTTCTTTCTGCCTCCACCACCACTTAACAATGCCTTGCTTATGTGAACTCAACTGTCCAACTGTTCATTGCAGCACTGTTTACAATAGCTAGGACATGAAAGCAACCTAGATGTCCATTAGCAGAAGAATGGGTAAAGATGTTGTGGTGTGTATACACAATGGAATATTACTCATCTAATAAAAAGAGCGCATTTGAATCCATTCTAATGAGGTAAATGAAACTGGAGCCTAGTATACAGAGTGAAGTAAGTCAGAAAGAAAAACACCAATACAGTATATTAACACATATATACAAAATTTAGAAAGATGATAATGCCAACCCTATATGCAAGCCGCAAAAGACACATATAAAGAACCGACTTTTGGACTCTGTGGGGGAAAGTGAGGGTGGGATGATTTGAGAAAATGGCATTGAACGGAGTATACTACCATAGGTGAAGTAGATCACCAGTCCAGCTGAACAAAAGTAACAAATAGTTGCTCTCAGAATTTTGTCTCAGAGTCCCATGATCCTTTGTCCTCCCTAGTTTGGGGAAGGATTTCCTGTTTCTAAATTAATGCAGCAAGATGGCAGTGGTGGTAGAAACTGGTACTGCAGTCTTCTCAAAGGTAATATACAGGAAAGGCTGGCTGTCCTATACACAGTCACATGCATCGTGATCTCTGGATATGGTAAGTATTGCCTTCCAAGCTGCATGCAAGTTGTTTCTCTTTCATGCAACAAAATCCAGCTATGCTTTATGTTGAAGGGAGAGTAAGCCTCCCTCCGACACCAATCCCCCACCCCTTGGGGATGTATGTTTTGTTGCCTTCTACTAGTTAGCAAAAGCTAGCTTGAGGCTGCTCTTCAGCTCCTGCTTTAAAGTGGAAGTCTCTTTGATACATATTTTAAATATGTTGCTGCTTTTGATATGTTTAACAACTTGAGCAGGCAGGCAGGATTATCTTTTTTTTTCCCCCAAATCCTTAGCTTTGATACATATTTGTGGCTGTTCTGGGTCTTTTTCTCTAGTTGCCGGGAGTGGAAGGCTACTCTTCCTTGCAGAGCAGCGAACGGGCTTCTCGCTGCAGTGGCTTCTCTTGTTGCAAAGCAGGAGCTGCAGGTGCACAGGCTTGGGTAGTTGTGGCATGTGGGCTCCGTAGTTGCAGTTCCCAGGCCCAACTGTTGCTCTGCAGCATGTGGAATCTTCCTGGACCAGGAGTTGAACCCGTGTCTCCTGCTTTGGCGGGTGAATTCTTTACCAGTGAGCCCCCAGTGAAACCCCTGGGCATGATTATCTTTGTTATAGTTTTGGGGCCCTGGGGGCCATATCCTTTTATCTTGCTGATAGTATTCTGGTTTCCTTTGGTGACCAGCTGTCTCCCATTGGGTGCAGCCTCAGATTGGGCGTTTGCTTCAATCAAGTTGCTCTGCTTTACCCCAATCGGGAGACAGACATACAGTTCAAGCTCCCTCTATTCATTGATCAGAACTTGAATTTGAGTGGATGGAGTGAAGACAGGAAAAAACATAGGGATCTTGTTCACTATAGCCATAGTGCCCTGAACTTAAGTACTAAGTCATGTCAGTCGTGTCTGACTCTGCGACCCCATGGATGGTAGTTCGCCAGGCTCCTCTGTCCATGGGATTTTCCAGGCAAGAATACTGGAGTAGGTTGCCATTTCCTCCTCCAGGGGATCTTCCCAACTCAGGAATCAAACCCACGTCTCTTAGTTCTCCTGCATTGGCAGGTGGGTTCTTTACCCAAGTTCTTCAAACCCTGGTGAAACTCTCAGATGAGTTCTGCTCTCTGCCGCTCAAATACTGCCTGTCATTCTTCTGAGTGGTTATCCAACCCTCCCTTCAATTCTTTGAGACACATTATTACCTTCCAATAAGTAAACTTCTCAAAATGAAGGCAGGAACCAGGCCCAGTTTATTTCCTTCCTGTATACACTATGTTTGGAGAAGGCAATGGCACCCCACTCCAGTACTCTTGCCTGGAAAATCCCATGATGGAGGAGCCTGGTAGGCTGCAGTCCATGGGGTCGCTGAGGGTCGGACATGACTGAGCAACTTCACTTTCACTTTCACTTTCCTGCATTGGAGAAGGACATGGCAGCCCACTCCAGTGTTCCTGCCTGGAGAGTCCCAGGGACGGGGGAGCCTGGTGGGCTGCCGTCTATGGGGTCACACAGAGGTGGACACGACTGAAGTGACTTAGCAGCAGCAGCAGCAGCAGCATACACTATGTTGGTTACTTTTCTGTATTAAGGTAGAAATAGGTCACCAAAATTATTTAATCTGGTTATAGCCTGAATTTTATGTGTAGAGTTTGTTTCAAAAATTCTTAATTCTGCAAGCATCCTGTCAACTCCCTGATTATTAATTCTTTTATTTCCTAGAAGTAAGCTTTTTCTCCCTGATTTGGTCTTCTTTTCAACAGGTGGAAAGGAAAGTAGCAAAGTATTATTTGGCCACAAACCAAATAATATCACTGATAGAACTAAATGAGAAACAATAACCACTCTTCAGTGAAACTAAAACATATCATACTATAATTCACGAGAGAGAAAAAGATAAATATTTTTAATTTCTCTGATACTGCTTGCCATCCATGGGGTCTCAAAGAGTCAGATAAGACCAAGTGACTGAACAACAAAATACTGCTTGAGAAAAGATGGGGTGAATATTCTCTACTCTTTTTCAGGAGAGCTTCAACCTTCTTTAGGAGGATATTATGTGGATATATGAGATGATGGATAAATCATCTATGTCTTTACTTCTTCACAAAAATTGTGAGTCATGCCATTTCCTTTTGAAAATTTCGAGTATTTACTAAAGATAGTCACAAATACAGGGTATTTTTTAAAATTCAGAAGCTAAGAAGTTCTTCCTGGCCACCTACGTTAGATAGAGCTCAAATTTCACAAGCCACACTGTCTCAGCCTTTCTTGTCTTTGGCCAGGAACAGCAAGGACTAAAATCAAGGGTAAAATCTCAACTGTACAAATATTTGGATAAGAAAATGTAATTTGGCCTTATTTCTATTTCATCTCCTTTGTCAATTTAGTCAGGAAATATTTGTTTTTCCTCTCTAAAAATTAACACTTAATGATTAGTTGTCTTAGGAGAAAAATTCCACAGAGTAACTATTTCGTGCCATATTATGTAATTGCTATTATGTTTAGCTTTTCTTAATTATTTTCTTTTCCTTTTCTGAGAAATAATGTATCATCATGTATAGGCAACTTGGGGATGATGATCTTAGCACTAATGAAACATAAGGTACAGTTAACACTCGCATACATGATCACATTTGATTTTGATAATAACTACAAAGAGTAAGCAAGTGAGTAGAACTTATTCCCACTTTACACACGAAAAGCTGAGGTTAGCGTTAAATGACTTGTGCCGTGTCACAAAAGTAATCGAGGAGCCAGACCTCAAGCCCAGCCTCACTAAGGTGCCAAGAGTCTTCCAACTGCAGCAAGGATTACCAAGATGTTTCTGTATAGACCCAGAGAGTAAATATTTTAGACCTTGAGATCTTATGCTCTGTCACAACTATTCAGCTCTGTCTTTGTACCAAGAACGTAGAGATAGAAAATATGTAAATGAGTAAACATGGCCATGTTCCACTAAAACTTTATTTACAAAACCAGGTGCAGGCCATATTTTCCAACTCCTGAACTATATCCTAGCTGCTAACCAGGTTTAGTTAAACCTAGATTTAACTAAAATTCAAATTGCTTAACATATAAGGAACACTGTGTCAGGTACTTTGATCCTAAATGAAATGTCTCTGCTGTCTTGAATGACCAGACACAAGAGTAGGGTCAGGAAGCAGAGAAAGTAAAGAAGAGCCTCATGTGGACAAGGCTTTCTGTGTAATTATCACTGTAACTGGACTGGAAGGACAGCCTTCAGTTGTTGGTTTTCCTTTTAGTGCTAATTTTTTTATTGAGGTATGGTTGAAATTAAAAGATGCTTACTCCTTGGAAGAAAAGTTATGACCAACCTAGATAGTATATTCAAAAGCAGAGATATTACTTTGCTGACTAAGGTCCGTCTAGTCAAGGCTATGGTTTTTCCTGTGGTCATGTATGGATGTGAGAGTTGGACTGTGAAGAAAGCTGAGTGCTGAAGAATTGATGCTTTTGAACTGTGGTGTTGGAGAAGACTCTTGAGAGTCCCTTGGACTGCAAGGAGATCCAACCAGTCCATTCTGAAGGAGATCAACCCTGGGATTTCTTTGGAAGGAATGATGCTAAAACCAAAGCTCCAGTACTTTGGCCACCTCATGTGCAGAGTTGACTCATTGGAAAAGACTCTGATGCTGGGAGGGATTGGGAGCAGGAGGAGAAGGGGACAACAGAGGATGAGATGGCTGAATGGTATCACTGACTCCATGGGCTTGAGTCTGAGTGAACTCCGGGAGAAGGTGATGGACAGGGAAGCCTGGCGTGCTGCGATTCATGGGGTTGCAAAGAGTCGGACACAACTGAGCGACTGAACTGAACTGAACTGAACTGATGGTTGATTTATGATATTATTTATAATAGTATGTTAATTCAGGCATGCTCAGCTGGTAAAGAATCTGCCTGAAATGCAGGAGATCCCAGTTCGATTCCTGGGTTGAGAAGATCACCCTGGAGAAGGGATAGGCTACCCACTCCAGTATTCATGGTGGCTTTCCTGGTGGCTCAGATAGTAACGAATTTGCCTGAAATGCAGGAGACCTGGGTTTGATCCCTGGATTGGGAAGGTCCCCTGGAGGAGGGCACGGCAGCCCACTCCAGTATTCTTGCCTGGGGAATCCCATGGACAGAGGAGCCTGGTGGGCTACAGTCCGTGGGGTCACAAAGACATGGCTGAGCGACTAAGCAGAGCATGTGCAACAGAGTGATTCAAAATTCTCATAGGTTATATTCCATTTAAAGATGTTATAAAATATTGGTTCTATTCTCTGTGTTGAGCAATATATTATTTTCACTCGTTTTATACATAATAGTCTATACCTCTTAATTCTCTACCTGTATCTTGCCCCTGGGATAGTCTTCAGTTTAAATCAGTGGTTCTTCCATTTTTGGGTTGTAGACCTCTATGAGAATCTAAAGATGACCTAGCCTCTCTGCTCAGGAAAACACACTAATACTTATATACCCCCAAACATTGTACACAAATTCTAGGAGTTCCTGGGCTTTCAGTCCATCCAAGAATATTCTAGGAATCAATGAGCCCTCAGAACTTTCAGAGTTCCAAGACAAAAATTGCAGCTGTTGTTGTTGAGTTGTGGTTCTACTCCACTGAATAGTTTTCAAGAAAAGTAATCTGGCAAGAATCTATTTTAATCATAATTCTCATGTGTGTGGAGAGGGGAGAGAGGTGTTAACAAATGTGTAGACTACAAATCTTGATAACATTGCATCCAAAGTTCTTCATACTTATAGTGAGTTTTTTCCTGTCTGTGCTTGTGACTAAAAATAATTCTCCATGGCCATGTGTACACACCCTGAACTGTATGCCTGACAAGGATTTCCTTTGGCTTGTTGCTGACACTCTTACTTATAAATAATGACAATGCTGCTGCTGCGTTACTGCTGCTGCTGCTAAGTCGCTTCAATCGTGTCTGACTCTGTGCGACCCCATGGACTGCAGCCCACCAGGCTCCTCCATCAGGTAGTAATGATGAGGATCCCATGTGCTTGTTAGGTGCCAGGAATCTAAGCTGAGTTCAAATCTCAGCTCTCTTACTGTCCATGTGAATTTGGGCAAGTCAGGAAAACACTTTGAACCTTAGCTTCTCATCTATTTAGTAAAGATGGTAGTTGCCGTCTTATATTTAGTGCTTACCCTGTACCAGGTTCTATGCTGAGTACTTTTTAACTTATCTCCTATAAACATCAAACCTGCCTTATAGAGGTCATCCCCATTGAACACATAGGGAAACTAAGGCACAGAGGATTACATTATTGCCCAAGTTCACAAAACTACCCACTGATAGAGCCAGATAGTCTGGAACTAGGACTCTGCTCTTAATCACCACAGTTACGTAACTCTCCAACCTTGTACTTTTTTGTAGAGGCTAATGAGATAATCAGGTGCTAGCACCTGGTGAAAATGAAGACCTATTGTGCTCATGTAGATGCTTGCAGTCTATGTCTGAGTCAGTGTTCACAGCAGTTCTGTTCCGCTCTGTTCTCTTCATTCAGGTTGCTGAGTTTCAGAATAGCCTGGCAGCTGATAAGTTTTCCAGGACACAGCATCATTTAAAGGCTAAAATAATCAGTGGCATTTTTAGCTTAAAAGTATGATTTCAAATGGAGAAGGCAATGGCACCCCACACCAGTACTCTTGCCTGGAAAATCCCATGGATGGAGGAGCCTGGTAGGCTGCAGTCCAGTCCATGGGGTTGCTGACAGTCGGACAGGACTGAACGACTTCACTGTCACTTTTCATTTTCATGCATTAGAGAAGAAAATGGCAACCCACTCCAGTGTTTTTGCCTGGAGAATCCCGGGGACGAGGGAGCCTGGTGGGCTGCCGTCTATGGGGTCGTACAGAGTCGGACACAACTGAAGCGACTTCGCAGCAGCAGCAGCAGAATTTCAAAAGTCCAAGACAGCAGCAGCAAGAAACACACTTAGCAACGAAAAGAGACTTCCCAGGGAGAGTCCTGTTTCTGGCCGCTGGAGCTATGACTCGGGTCGGACAGAATTGTTTCTGCAGTTTGCTGATTGCCAAAAAGCAGCTAGCCTTGCCATGAAAAGTAGGCACAAGAAGCATTTTAGCAGACCTGTGTTAACCATGAAGTCTGTTCATTTCCCTGCCCAGAAAGTCAGTACACTCAGCTTTGAAGGTGGGCAGAAAGCCCGTGGCATAGGGCTAAGACCAAGGGTATTAAAATAAGTGAACATATTTTCCCTTGATTACTTTTTAAAGGTAGTCTTCTTTTTTTTTAGGGGGGGGTCTATTTTAGAGTACTTTTCTATTCAAATGTTAGCTTTTGCTAATATCTGACAAATTACTGATTAAACAAAACCAAAAGAATCAGAAGCCATATAGATGGCCAATAAGCACATGAAAAGATGCTCATCACTAATTATTAGACAAATGAAAATCAAAACTACAATGAGGTATCACCTCACACAGTCAGAAAGACCATCATCAAAAAATCTACAAGCAATAACTGCTGGAAAGGATGCAGAGAAAAGAGAGCCCTTCTACACTGTTGGTGGGAATGTAAACTGATAGCCACTATGGAAAACAGTATGGAGATTCCTTAGGGAAAAAAAAACAAAAAACAAAAAACTAGGAATAAATCTACCATATGACCCAGCAGTCCCACTATTGGGCATATATACAGAGAAAGCCACAATTCTAAAAGACACATGTATCCCAGTGTTCATTACAGCACTATTTACAATAGCTAGGACATGGAAGCAACCTAGATGTCCATCTATAGATGGATAGAGAGAGATGTGGTACAAATATACAATGGAATATTATTCAGTCATAAAAAAGAATGGATTTGGGTCAGTTCTGGTGAGGCAGGTGAACCTAGAGCCTGTTATACAGAGTGAAGTCAGTCAGAAAGAAAAAAACAAATATCGTATACTAATGCAAATACATGGAATCAGAAAAATAGTAGTGATGAACCTATTTGTAGGGAAGGAAGGGCGGTGGAGATGTACAGTTGGGGGAGGAGAGAGTGGGACAAATGAAGACAGTAGCACCCCATCATGCATAAACAGATGTGAGGTGAGGTGAAGTCGCTCAGTCATGTCCGACTCTTTGCGACCCTGTGGACTGTAACCTACTAGGCTTCTCTGTCCATGGGATTCTCCAGGCAAGAATACTGGAGTGGGTTGCCATTTCCTTCTCCAGAGGATCTTCCCGACCCAGGGATTGAACCCGGGTCTCCCGCATTGGAGGCAGACGTTTTAACCTCTGAGCCACCTTGAGAAACGGCCATGTCACCCAGGAAACCCAGCCTGGCACTCTGCGATGACCTAAGCAGGTGGGTTGAGGGGAGGGGCGGGAGGCTCAAGAGGAAGGGAATATATGTATGATTATGGCTGATTCGCATTGTTGGATGTAAGAAACCAACACCACATTATGAAGTAACTTTCCTCAAATTAAAAATTAAAAAAAAAAACTATGTCATGAATCTAAAATGTTGGCATCACTGGCTTTATTTAGGTTTTAATTGTGACTCATCCACTCACACACTGGTGATGTATTCTGACAAAGGAAACAGCATGAGAAAGCCAGGTTCCCTGAAGCACAGGCATAGGGCAGAGTTTGGGTGAATTGTAGAAAGGTGACTAGGAAGAGGAAAATTATATACTGCCAAAGAATTTCTTGGAAAGTGCTTCTGAGCTGTGCAGGGCTGAATGAGTGCAATACTCCCAGCCTTCTTTCAGGTCTCAGCATCCCCCAGTCTAGACTGGGCCCCCGGTATGCTTGCTCTTCACATATCTCTCAATTTGTAACCATATTGGAATGACGATTGTTGTAATATCTTTTTTTCCTTCCTGACCAAGAATTAGTCAGCTATGGCTCATGTGCCAAATATGTTTTTATATAACCTACAAACTAAGAATGACCTGCACACAAATAAGTTATTTAAAAAACCAAAAGGGAGACTAATATTTTGTGACACATGAAAATTATATACAATTCAAATTTCAGAGTCCATAAATAAAGTATTATTAGACCACAGATTTGTGCATTGTCCAGAGCTGCCTCTGTTCTACTGTAGCAGAGCTGAGCAGCTACAACAGACTGCAGAGGATGTAAAGCCAAAAACGCTATCTTCCTCTTTATGGAAAAAGCTTGCCAACCTCTATTCTAGACTTTAAATTCTATGAAGATATGAATCTGTCTTATTTAACACTGCATCCTCAGATCCCAGCACAACACTAGCAACAAAGAAGCTGCTCAATAAATTTGTTAGGTGAATGAATGAATAATGGCTATAAGAATAAATAGCACTGGAGTGGGAGAAGGTTGGATTGGAAGTTTGGGATTAGCAGATGCAAACTGGTATACATAGAATAGATTTAAAAAAAAAAAAAGTCTTCCTGTATACCACAGGGAATTGTATTCAATACCCTTTGGAAATGAAGGTATCAAAACCACTGTGGAAATGAGCGTGAAAAAGAATGTACGTGTGTGTGTCAGTCGCTCAGTCGTGTCCGACTCTTTGCAACCCCGTGGACTGTAGCCCACCAGGCTCCTCTATCCATGGATTTCTCCAGGCAAGAATACTGGAGTGGGTTGCCATTTCCTTCTCCAGGGGATATTCCTCAGCCAGGTACTGAACCTGGTTCTCCTGCATTGCAGGCAAATGCTTTACCATCTGAGCTGCTACACATATGTACAATTGAGTTACTTTGCTCTACAGCAGCAATTAGCACAACATTGTAATTCAATCATACCTTGATAACAATATTTTTAATTAAAAAATTATAAATAGCATTGGACTTCCCTGATGGCTCAGATGGTAAATAATCCTCCTGCAATGCAGGAGACATGGGTTCGATCTCTGGGTTGGGAAGATCCCCTGGAGGACATGGCATCCAGTCCAGTATTCTTGCCTGGAGAATTCTCATGGACAGAGGAGCCTGGCGGGCTATAGTCCATGGAGTTGCAAAGAGCTGGACATGACTAAGCAACACAGCACATAAACAGTACTGGTCCCCAGTCTTGAACTACAGTCAAAATTAAATTTACAGAACTTCTAATAGAGTATAATCCTTAAAGTCTAATTATCAGTGGGGCAAGAGGACCAGGAGATACTCTTATTTGAGAGAGAATAACTAGGAGGAGAAAATAGCTTCCCAAGTCACACCCAGAGCTATGGCCATGGCAGAGTCTCTTCCCACCCCAAATAACAGTACCAGTTTCACCACTAGACTTGCTCTGAAATGGTACCTAACGCTGTCACCATTCTTTCTTTCTGGATGAGTTTTCAAGCTAAATGGGAAAAAAAGTGTGTTAGTGAGTGAAGGAATGTGTGTGTGTATGTGTGTGTAAGAAAGAGAGGAAAATCTTGTCATTTGCAAAAACTTGGATGAAACTTGATGCATTGAGTTTAGTGAAACTGATCAGATAGAGAAAAACAAATGCTGTGTGATATCACTTATAGGTGGGATCTTCAAAAGAGAGATTCCAAGAAATGGTAATCTTATATGTCAGTCATATCTCAATAAAGCTGGGGAAAAAGAATAGAGGTCAAAGGAGTAGCTTTTTCTGACCAAAATGAAATTAAATAAAGATCCAATTATATTTTGCCACTAGAAGACCTATTATACGGAGAAGGCAATGGCACCCCACTCCAGTACTCTTGCCTGGCAAATCCCATGGACGGAGGAGCCTGGTGGGCTTCAGTCCATGGGGTCGCTACGAGTCAGACACGACTGAGCGACTTCACTTTCACTTTTCCCTTTCATGCATTGGAGAGGACATGGCAACCCACTCCAGTGTTCTTGCCTGGAGAATCCCAGGGACGGGGGAGCCTGGTGGGCTGTCGTCTATGGGGTCACACAGAGTCGGACACGACGGAAGCGACTTAGCAGCAGCAGCAGCAGCAGACCTATTATAAAAGAAATGCGGAAGGTAATTCTTTAGGTAGAAGGCAAATTATTCTAGAGAGAGGATTGCAGTTACAGAAATAAATGAAAAAATCAGTGAAATTATTAAACATGTGGCTACATCTAAATGACTATTGGCTACATAAAACAATAACATTTAGTGGGCTTCTTTGTATAAATGTGTCCGTATATGCGTATTATGTTTGGGTACATATGCGTAGGTATAATATGGAAGGAGAGTGAGAGACAAGAAGAAAGTAGAGGAAGAGGAGAAGAAGGAGCAGAGGCAGGAGAGGAAGAATAGCTTGAAGAAGGAAAGGAGAATGTTAAAATTGAAAAGCAATAGCAGAAAATAGAATTAAATTTTGTTTGGGAGATTTGAAGTTTCCAGAGAAACCACTGGTAAGATGATAAAATGAATATACAAATTACCAAATAATAGAGGACAAAATTAGAAAAACAATAGGCATAATTTGAGTGTCATTCAAAGTAGTTCAACCGCTGTGATAAATTGCCTCGACATTCCTCTGGTTTAACACTGCTGAAACACTCCAATGGGCTTGATGCGCTTGGGTGACAGTCCTTAGCGTCATGAAATGAGCTAGGTTGCTTCCATCGAGTAGTTATGCCATCTTCAGCTTGTGGCTCGAAATTTACCACAGAAACAGGAATGGAGGATGGAGCATGGAAGGTTTTAGAGATCAACCCTTAGACAATGCACATCAATCGTATTCATATTTTATTAACTAAAACTCAGTCCCCATAGTGAAGTGAAGTTGCTCAGTCGTGTCCGACTCTTTGCGACCCCGTGGACTGCAGCCCACCAGGCTCCTCTGTCCATGGGACTCTCCAGGCAAGAACACTGGAGTGGGCTGCCATTTCCTTCTCCATCTATAAGGAGCCTAGGAAATGTAGTTTGTGTGTCTGGAAAGAATATGAAACTGCTTTGGTAAGCACGTGATAATGTCTTAGCTGCAACAGAATATGTGATGAGAGGGTAATGGTTAAGAAAACAAATAATCTGAATTTACATCATGCAAAATGCTGGACTGCATGAGGCACAAACTGATATCAGTAGCTGGGAGAAATATCAGTAACCTCAGATATGCAGATGACACCACCCTTATGGCAGAAAGAGAAGACGAACTAAAGAGCCTCTTGATGAAAGTGAAAGAGGAGAGCGAAAAAGCTGATTTGAAACTCTACATTCAAAAAGGCAAAGATCATGGCATCTGGTCCCATCAGTTATGGCAAATAGAAAGGGTAACAATGAAAACAGTGACAGACTATTTTCTTGGGCTCCAACAAAATTGCTGTGGATGGTGATTGCAGCCATGAAATTAAACGACACTTGCTTGTTGGAAGAAAAGCTATGACAAACCTAGACAGCCTATTAAAAATCTCAGACATTACTTTGCTGATGAGGGTCTGTAAAGTCAAAGTTATGGTTTTTCCAGTAGTCATGTATGGATGTGAGAGTTGCTGTAAAGAAAGCTGAGTGCTGAAGAATTGATGGTTTTGAACTGTGGTGTTGGAGAAGACTCTTGAGAGTTCCTTGGACTGCAAGGAGGTCCAACCAGTCCATCCTGAAAGAAATCAGTCCTGAGATTTCTTTGGAAGGAATGATGCTAAAGCTGAAATTCCAATACTTTGGCCACCTGATGCTAAGATCTGACTCACTGGAAAAGACCCTGATGCTGGGAAAGATTGAAGGCAGGAGAAGGGGATGACAAAGGACGAGATTATTGGATGGCATCACAGACTCTATGGATATGAGTTTGAACAAACTCTGGGAGATGGTGAAGGACAGGGAAGCTTAGTGTTCTGCAGTCCATGGGGTGCAAAGAGTTGGACACGACTGAGCGACTGAACAATATCTGTTTTTTAGAAGTAATCATTGTTTTGCAAATTCTGTTTTTAAAATTCTTCATGAGAACATATAAAACAAAAGGGAGATTTTGATTGTACTGGTTTTATATTTTTCTTTAATTGTGGCCAGATAAGAATACATGTAAATATGGAAACGTGTAATTATCTGAACACCAGAATTCTGGTTTAGCACTTCATCGTTTAACCTTGAAGAAATCTTTTTTATTTTTCCTGAACTTTTTTTTCATCTGTAAAAAGATGAGGGTACCACTTGCCTTTTCTACTTTTCAACACTATCAGGATCAGAGATGTGTACTTAAAGTAGAAGCATTTTGAGATTCTGAAGTGCATTTCAAATGAGCATTATCATGGTGACCACCTCAATCTAATGCAAAGACAAGGAATTTTTAATTGTTCTACATCCTGGATTTAATTGTGTAAACTCATTATAGAACATAAGTTTGGAAGGATTTTAGAGGTTATTTGGAGCAATTGTATCACTTTATAGTCAGAAAATTGGAAAAGGGGTAAGAGAAGGCTATATATATTGTCACCCTGTTTATTTAACGTACATGCAGAGTACCTCATGTGAAATGCCAGGCTGAATGAATCACAGGCTGGAATCAATATTGCTGGGTGAAATATTCAACATTAGATATGCA
This sequence comes from Aepyceros melampus, assembly GCA_006408695.1. Taxonomy (NCBI): domain Eukaryota; kingdom Metazoa; phylum Chordata; class Mammalia; order Artiodactyla; family Bovidae; genus Aepyceros; species Aepyceros melampus. The sequence goes on along the minus strand of SJXQ01005606.1, from coordinate 533,043 downwards.
GATGGTACCACTCTAATGGCAGAAAGTGAAGAGGAACTAAAGAGCCTCAGTGAAGGTGAAAGAGGAGAGTGAAAAAGATGGTTTGAAACTCTACATTTTTTTAGAGGTTATTTGGAGCAATTGTATCACTTTATAGTCAGAAAATTGGAAAAGGGGTAAGAGAAGGCTATATATATTGTCACCCTGTTTATTTAATGTACATGCAGAGTACCTCATGTGAAATGCCAGGCTGAATGAATCACAGGCTGGAATCAATATTGCTGGGTGAAATATTCAACATTAGATATGCAGATGGTACCACTCTAATGGCAGAAAGTGAAGAGGAACTAAAGAGCCTCAGGGAAGGTGAAAGAGGAGAGTGAAAAAGATGATTTGAAACTCTACATTCAAAAAACAAAGATCATGGCATTGGGTCCCCTCACTTCATGGCAAATAGAAGGGGAAGAGTGGAAACAGTAACAGATTTTATTTTCGTGGGCTCCAAAATCACTGCGGTTAGTGACCACAGCCACGAAATTAAAAGACTCTTGCACCTTGGAAGGAAAGCAGTGACAAACCTAGACAGTGTATTAAAAAGAGACATTACTTTGCTGAAAAAGTCCATGTAGTCAAAGCTATGGTTTTTCCAGTAGTCATGCATGGATGTGAGAGTTGGACCATAAAAAAGGCCGAGCACCAAAGAACTGATGCTTTTGAATTGTGATACTGGAGAAGACTCTTGAGAGCTTGTTGGACAGCAAAGAGATTAAACTAGACAATCCTAAAGGAAATCAACCCAGAATATTCATTGAAAGGACTGAAGAAGCTGAAGCTCCAGTACTTTGGCCACCTAATGAGAAAAGCCAACTCATTGAAAGAGCCCCTCATCCTGGGAAAGATTCAAGACAAAAGGAAAAGAGGTGGCAGGGGACAAGATGTTAGAAAGCAGCAGTGACTCCAAGGACATGAATCTGAGCAAACATAGGCAGATAGTGAAAGACAGGGAAGCCTGGCATGCTTCAGTCCATGGGGTCACAAAGAGTCAGACACAGCTTAGCAATGGAACAGAAACAACAGATACAAAACTTTAGATCTAGCGGGATAAAGAGCCACCTAGGATCACCTTGTTCTCCAAGAACAGAACCAAACCTTGAAGACCATTTTAAGTTTCAGAGGTTCCCAGTGAAGAATCCTATGCTTTTGGCATAAAGCTCGTGGGAAAAGGCATTAAAAATAAGTTTCACAACTCAGTTCCTTCAGATGTTAATTTAATAAATCTGAAAGGAGGCTGGTAAATCTGCTTTAAAAAGAAAAATAAATCAATTACCATGATAGCATAAGTTAGTGGCTCAAAAGGAAGCTGAAGCGTTCGTTCTACATGGCAGCGTAGAAAGACATACGCTCATATCCTCCTGCAAGAGCACCAGGCTTGCAACTAGCTGTTGAACAGCCAGTGACAGGAAGACACTGGAGCCCACCAAAGACGGTATGCCGTGGCCAAAGACGGGCTCCTCAGGGAGCTCGGTGGCAAAAAGTCCACTGCCAGTGCAGGTGATGGGGGAGACAAGGGTTGAATTCCTGGGGTGGGAAGAGCCCCTGGAGAAGGGCATGGCAAACCCACTCCAGTATTCTTGCCAGGAAAATGCCATGGACAGGGGAGACTGAAGGGCTACAGTCCATGGGGTTGCAGAGTCAGATATTTAGCAAATGAGAACACATGCTTGTCCAAAGACAAGGGAGAAGCAGGGAGATGGTAGACAGGAGGGATGTCATCACAATAAAATCCAATCCCATACCTGCCAGGTTGGCGACCCATAAACTGGAAAACAATAACACGAAGGAAGTTCTCCCACTGTTGTGAAGATACTTAGCCCCATGTAAGTACCTGGCAAAAGGACTAGGAATCCCCAGGGAGTCTGACTTTGAAGACTCATGGGACTTGATGATAGGATTTCCACAGGACTAGGGGGAACACTGGAAAAGGCAATGGCACCCCACTCCAGCACTCTTGCCTGGAAAATCCCAGGGACGGAGGAGCCTGGTGGGCTGCCGTCTATGGGGTCGCACAGAGTCAGGCACGACTGAAGGAACTTAGCAGCAGCAGCAGGGGAAACAGTAACTCCACTCTTATAGGGCACAAAAAATATCTTGCCCACGTTAGGACCAGGGAGAAAGGGCAGTGACCCCACAGGAAACTGAATCGGACCTACCTGTTAGTGTTGGAAGGTCTCTTGTGGAGGCATGGGTCTGCAATGGCTCTCCATAGGGAGGGGGGTATTGGCAGGAGCAGTCCAGGGAGCAGTCCCTTGGTGTGAGCCCTCTTCAGTTCAGTCTCTCAGTTGTGACCGACTCTTTCCGATCCCATGGACCGCAGCACGCCAGCCTCCCTGTCCATCACCAACTCCCGGAGTTTGCCTAAACCCATGTCCATTGAGTCAGTGATGCCATCCAGCCATCTCATCCTCTGTTGTCCCCTTCTCCTACTCTAAACCTTTCACCACCTCAGAGTCTTTTCCAATGAGTTGACTCTTCACATCAGGTGGCCAGAGTATTGGACTTTCAGGATCAGTCCTTTTGATGAATATTCAGGGTTGATTTCCTATAGGATTGACCTGTTTGATTTCCTTGCAGTCCAAGGGACTCTTTTCTCAAATACCACAGTTCGAAAGCATCAGTTCTTCAGGACTCAGCCTTCTTTATGGTACAGCTCTCACATCTGTTCATGACTACTGGAGAAACAATAACTTTGACTATAGAGACCTTTGTCGGCAGGAGATGTCTCTGCTTTTTAATACCCTGTCTAGGTTTGTTGTAGCTTTCCTTCCAAGGAGCAAGTGTCTTTTAATATCATGGCTGCAGTCACCATCTGTGGTGATTTTGGAGCCCAGGAAAATAAAGTCTGTTATTCTTTCTATGTTTTCCCATCTATTTGCCATGAAGCAATGGGACCAGATGCCATGATCTTCATTTTTTGAATACTGAGTTTTGAGCCAGCTTTTTCACTCTCCTCTTTCACCTTCATCAAGAGGCTCTTTAGTTCCTCTTGCCATTTTGCCTTTAGAGTGGTGTCATCTGTGTATCTGAAGTTATTGATATTTCTCCTGGCTACTTAATTCCAGCTTGTGATTCATCCAGCCTGGCATTTCGCATGATGTACTCTACATAGAAGTTAAATAAGCAGGGTGACAATATACAGCCTTGAAATACTCCTTTTCCTATTTGGAACCAGTCTGTTGTTCTGTGTTCAGTTCTAACTGTTGCATCTTGTTCTGCATCCAGACTTCTTAGGAGACAGTTAAGGTGCCTGGTATTCCTGTCTCTTTTAGAATTTCTGACAGTTTGTTGTTATCTGCACAAAGTCTTTAGCACAATCGATGAAGCAAAAGTAGATGTTTTTCTGGAATTCTCTTGTTTTATGATCCAACGGATTTTGGCAATTTGATTCCTGGTTCCTCTGACTTTTTAAAATCCAGCTTATACATCTTGAAGTTCTCAGTTCACGTACTGTTGAAGCCTAGCTTGAAGGATTTTGAGCATTACCTTGGTGGTGTGTGAAATGAGTGCATTTTTATGATAGTTTGAACATCCTTTGGCATTGCCATTCTTTGAGATTGGAATAAAAACTGACATTTTCCTGTCCTTTGGCCACTGCTGAGTTTTCCAAATTTGCTGGCATATTGATTGCAGCATTTTAACAGCATAATCTTTTAGGATTTGAAATAGCTCAACTGGAATTCCATCCCCTCCACTAGTTTTGTATATAGTGACGCTTCCTCAAGCCCACTTGACTTCACATCCAGAACATCTGGCTCTAGGTGAGTGAGCACATCTCCATGGTTATCCAGGTCACTGAGACCTTTTTTGTACAGTTCTGTGTATTCTTGCCACTTCTTGATCTCTTCTGCTTCTGTTAGGTCCTTACCATTCCTTTATTGTGCCCATCTTTGCATGAAGTGTTCCCTTGGTATCTCTAATTTTCTTGAATAAATCTTTAATCTTTCCCATTCTATTGTTTTCCTCTATTTCTATGCTTTGTTCACTTAAGAAGGTTTTCTTGTCTCTCCTTGCTATTCTTTGGAACTCTGCATCCAGATGATATATCTTTCCTTTTCTCCTGTGCTTTTTGCTTCTCTTCTTTTCTCATCTATTTGTAAGGTCTTCTCAGAAAATCATTTTCCTTGTTTCTTTTCTTCTTGGGGATGATTTTGGTCACCGCCTCCTGTACCATGTTATGAATTTCTATTCTTGAAATATTCATTTCTACTCACATTTCTATTTCAGTGCTCTCATTTCATTCGTTTATATTTTCCAACTTCTCCATCTTTTTTGTTGTTTTTTCTCAAGCCTTTATCAAATGTAGAAAAACTTGTGTATGTGTGTGTATTTATATATATAGTGTGTATAATGTAATATGTATATCTTAGAAAACTTAAACATTTTTGCCTGGTTAAAAAATGTATGACATTTTGGTCCCACTTGTTTGACTACGTGTCAGGGGAAGCACACTGACTGCCACCACCCACCCTGGTCAGGCACGCAGTCACCATTTGCGTGAGTTATTTTACGACCTCAGGTCTTGGTAAGGAACACGGAACCAACAAGCCACCAGCAACTGGGAAAGTTCAGGAAAAGTCAGAAGGAGATCACACAAGTCCGACCACCTCTGAGAATCCTACTCGCTGGCACCGGTAGGTGCCACTAGCTGAGCAATGCCTGTGCCACCAGGAAGGACCCAGAGTCGGAACGACTGGCCAGAGAAAACGCAGAAACGAATCCCATCACCAGAAAGCCCAAGGCGTCAAGCAGGGAGCAGAGCGGTCTTCTGAGCTCTCTCACCCTGCTGCTCTCCAGCTCTGGGTCCCTGCCCAGTGAAGTCTCTTGCTTTGTCAGCTCCTGTGTCTCTGGACCGTCCATCTCCCCGTGTTAGACAAGAGCCCACTCTCAGGTCCTGGAAGGGGTCCCCATTCATAAGTATGAATAATGCTGGGTTTCTAATTTATCCTCACTGAAAACTCTGGTATAGTTCCATTTATTCTGGCATCTAGTATTACTGCTAAAATTCTAGAAGGCTTATTATCTTAGTGAATTGAAAAAAAAAATTTTGAATGAAGCTTGAAACTTTTAATCCAGTTCTGAGGATACAAAGAAATATTGTGCTGAAAAAAAAAAAATCAGAAAATTAACATGTGATACAGTATGATTAACTAAAGTACAGGATTTGCTCAAATTAAAAAAAAAAAGAAAACCCAAAACACAGGAACTTGAATTGTGGATTATTTTAGCCATAGCCACCTTTAAAAATGAGAATATGGGTATTACTCTGAAAATTTTCTCCTTCAAAATACAATTCCTTGTTCTGAGAAGAGCAGCAGGCCAGCCCTCTACCCATCTTTCACAGAACAGCTTAATGACAGTCAGCATATATTTAGCCAATTGACAGATTATGTGTGAAATCTGTAATTAGACAGCTAATCTTTTTTTAAAGAAATATGTTATATTTCTAAGTGCTAATATGTACATTTTCAAGAGACTAAATGCTAGGTGACACCTCTGAGTTTCTTAACTTTTTTCCCTAGAAAGAGCAGTTTAGCTGGCATAGAAATATAACAGAATATGAAAATATTTGTCACTTTCAGGAAAATAGCATTTTAGGGATTGAGAAATATAAGACTAGAGAGAAAAAAAAAAAGACCATTGTATCAAGGGTATACACATATATGGGCAATCCATCTTCTTTCTCACCTTTATATAGTATCTAATTTTTACAGTTAGCAGTTAGCTCAATCCAGGGCCTATAGCCTTACATTTGTGAATGAAGGAAACTGCTCCTAGGGAAAATATTGGATCTGGACTCTGTGTACTTGTTAAAGGGAGGTGATTAAGGGAAGACAGAGAGACATTCTGTAAAGGGAAGTAAGTGTTTTGAAGGATGGGATTTTTGCTTTTTTGTTTGGTACTGAGGGGAAGGTTTAAGAGGTGAAACATCTTCACTTGGGTGGGGTGTGCCAGTGTATGCTCAGACCTGAAGGTATGTGATTGAGAACCAATAGAAACAATACATTTGCCTTATTGGGCTACTTTTTCTAGAACATTTAAGCAGAAATGATTTGTACCTTTTTTTTCTTTTTCCTTTTTCTTTCTTTTTTGAGAGAGGAAGTAATTTTTAAAACCCTTAAATCTGAGGTCACCTTTCTCAGAAAGTATGAAAAGAAGAGATCAGTAGAATAACCTTGACTTTTTTTCCTGACCTGGTTAACAGTCATGAGTTAGCAGTTAGTTGTTTTCCAGCATTCGGCCAATTCCCTTTTAAGGAAATAGAGATAGTTTCCACCAGTCTAGGTGTTTAGATTCGTGACCCCACAGGGAGAGCTCAGATTTCAGTGGACAGCCATGGCCCTTTGGCATTCAATTCCAGACTGTCTTGCTCTTAGAATTAGATCTCAGTGGAACTGAACTTAGACACTCTCTTTAATTTTTTTGTACCCTTGGATTTGCCTTGACAAGCTTAGAAACAAGATTTTCACTGCTGACCCCTGAGACTTGAACTGTGACTTCTGGAGGCATAAGGGAAGCTCTAGCAAGACCCTTGAGACTGGACCAGACTTATGTTAACTCAGACCAGCAGGTTCCAATCCTGCATCTGCCATGTAGGAGCTCTGGGGCCTTAGACGAGTCACTCCAGCTCTGGGCTTGGTTTCCTAGGGGCATAATAGTACTTCTCTTGTACTGTTGTTTAAAGAGTGCATGAAGTAAAACCTGGAAAGTGCTAGTTAGAACATACTTGGCACCTAGTATGAAATATGGTGGAAGGGGCCATTCGCCACATTTGCAAATATTCTTGTCCACTCAGGAAGGTATTGGTTCAAGTTGCAGATTTCGAGAAGCCATCCTGATTTGGGTGAGAAAAATCTCACTAACATCATACGCAAGAAAGAATAAACTAGCTTCTTTAAAGTCTTCTTGTTAAGACCCAAAGACTAGTGCAGAACACAGGGAGGGAGGAAAAGGGTCCCCTCAGTTGGATTTCCCATCAGCCTACTGGGATAAGGCCCAGGAGTCAGATCTAATTTGACTTAAAGAAAATGAAGATGTGAAAGAAAATTCACACTCTGTATGGATCAGTTCAGTTCTGTTCAGTTGCTCAGTCAGGTCCAACTCTTTGCAACCCCGTGAATCACAGCATGCCAGGCCTCCCTGTCCATCAACAACTCCCGGAGTTCACTCAGACTCACATCCATCGAGTCAGTGATGCCATCCAGCCATCTCATCCTCTGTCGTCCCCTTCTCCTCCTGCCCCCAATCCCTTCCAGCATCAGAGTCTTTTCCAATGAGTCAACTCTTCACATGAGGTGGCCAAAGTACTGGAGTTTCAGCTTTAGCATCATTCCTTCCAAAGAAATCCCAGGGCTGATCTCCTTCAGAATGGACTGGTTGGATCTTCTTGCAGTCCAAGGGACTCTCAAGAGTCTTCTCCAACACCACAGTTCAGAAGCATCAATTCTTCAGCGCTCAGCTTTCTTCACAGTCCAACTCTTACATCCATACATGACCACTGGAAAAACCATAGCCCTGAGTAGACGGATCTTAGTCAACAAAGTAATGTCTCTGCTTTTGAATGTGTTATCTAGGTTGGTCATAACTTTTCTTCCAAGGAGTAAGCGTCTTTCAATTTCATGGCTGCAGTCACCATCTGCAGTGATTTTGGAGCCCCCCAAAAAACAAAGTCTGACACTGTTTCTACTGTTTCCCCAACTATTTCCCATGAAGTGATGGGACCAGATGCCATGATCTCCATTTCCTGAATGTTGAGCTTTAAGCCAACCCTTTCACTCTTCTCTTTCACTTTCATCAAGAGGCTTTTTAGTTCCTCTTCACTTTTTGCCAAAGGGTGATGTCATCTGCGTATCTGAGGTTATTGATATTTCTCCCGGCTATCTTGATTCCAGCTTGTGCTTCTTCCAGCCCAGCATTTCTCATGATGTACTCTGCATATAAGTTAAAAAAGCAGAGTGACAATAGACATACATATAGATTTAGCTTTTCAAGTATATTGTATAAATGTACAGGTACTTACATTTTTCACTTGTGTGCTTGTCCATGTGGGGATATGTACATGTATTTTGTATGAAAAAAACAATTACATCCAAAGTGGCCATAAATGTATTATCTAGCTCTCGGTTTTACCTCCTATGAGAATCAGTTAAGTGGGTAGGGCACAATGTTTAAAAGAATGAAATGGCCTGAGGAGGACATGATATAAACTGATTTAGAACCAAATATCTCCAGGATGGCTGACTATACTTCCCTTAGACCTTGAGCGTCAGCATACGCTCACTGTTAGACATCAACAAGCTAAATGACACACCCACAGGCACCGTGACAGTTCCAAGGCTGACCATAAAGGTCAAAAAGTGACTAGGTCCCAATTCATGGAAATACCCACACTCCTTCCCCAAAATAGCTGTAATAATCTTCTCACTCACTGGCCTGTGAAATTTCCCACCCTGATAAACACTGCCAAGCCCGTACCTTGGTGCTGCCCTCGGTCTCTGAGATGGCCCCACACTCTGTCTGTGGAGTGTGTTTCTCTCTAAGTAAATCCCTTTTTACCTATCACTTTTGTCGCTCACTGAATTCTCTCCAGGATGAGACATCCAGAACCCGAACTTCATTAAGTCCTGACACCAGGTGTGTGATCTCAGTGAAAAGACTGTGGGTTCAAGCTCCAATCTGAGTTACGTGGCTTCAGTAGTATTTCCGCAGCTGTCAGTACAACGATGTGTACGTTGTATGTGCCATTAAACTTTCGAGTAAATGGCTTACAAAGTGAAAATTGTAATCATAATACAATGCGCCATAAAAACCATATATCTTTTCCTATGCGTCATTACTCCATGCTCACTGCTATGTCTTTTAAATTTCCCATTTTAAAGTTAATAATGATAATACTATCGCCATAGCTAATAGAAAGAAAAGAATCTGCTCTTGATATAGGGCAAGCTGGGATAGGGCAAGGCTTCAGGTGTAGGATGGAGAGTCAAGGCAAATGAAAAGACCATTGTACTTCCAGTCCTATCTACCAATCAAGAAATCTCCAAAGTATTTAGGTTTCCCATAACTTAAAGTTGTGTGACTTAAGGTCACTCATTTATTAAAAAGAAATTCAGTTCTAGGTTTCATAGATTGTCAAGAGGTCTTTCTTTCTGCTGTACTCTCTTTACAGAGACAACACTGAACACCAGGATAAAATCTGGAAAACCTTTCAGAAATGGTCAGATTCCTAAGGTACTCATTTCATCGTTAACCATCAATGTTAATTTACACTTTCCCTTTGCTCACATCGGGAAAATACCTACAATCAGTTTAAAACAGCTTTATTTTTTCAAAAGCCCCATAATGTTATTTTGCTATGAAGAGTCCACGTCACTTCATGAGGGGTTTCCATCTGAGCAAAGTTGTCCACACACCTTGCTACCCTGACCACAGCCGACTGGATCAGATGGGCCCCTGACCCATCCTCCAGCTAACGAAGAGGTTTGGTTTTAAAATGACCATGGCTGATTCCATCAGTCTCTCTGTCTCTGCATTTCAGAACAGTTTATACTAGTTAACAGGAGAGCAGGTGCTGGAAGACAGACATGATCATAAGGAGAAGCCGTGAGTTATTCGAACTCACAAGACAGCCAAAGCGACGAGTGGGCAGGATCTGTGGAGCAGAGAGGACAAGAAGCGAATGGTAGTTGGTAATGAAAGGAGCACAGGAATGGGGGCAAGCCCAGGGCTGTAACAAGGGCAGGGCGTTCAGGCAGGAAGCCCACGGTGCATCAGCACAGGCTTCGAGGAAGAACAGAGAAATGATCTGATCACTGCAGATATTGATAGAGTCTCTCCTGTGAGACCCAGGAAGCCTCTATTGATAGCTTCCTGCCTCTGCTTGTCCACTTTTATCCTTACGGTGAACTCCCAGGAACCAAGTGAAATAACCTGAAGGTGTTTCTATTTTTTGCACCTTGATCAAGCTTGATACATTGGCTTACGATTTTATAGAAAACACCTACAAGGTCTAATCGACAACTGACTGTCACTCACGAGGTACATCTAGAGACACTACTCAAGGGAGCTCCCTGGTTGCCTAGTGGTTAGGATGCTGGCCTTTCACTGAAGTGGCCGTACTGAGTCCTTGATCAGGGAACAGAAATCCCGCAAGCAGCAAGTGTGAGGCCAGAAATAAATGAATAAGTAAAATAACAAGACATTGCTCAAACTGCTTCTATCTTCAAAATAGCTCTCTGGTAAAAGTGGGTTTCAAAAACTAAAAATTTAAAACTACATTAATGTAGACAAAAAGAGCTTTAATTGAGTAACTATCAGATTCCACTATCTAAATGAATTTCCCACTTCATTAAAATAACAATGACTTAAACTTCAAAGCAAACTCAGCCCGTTGTTTACCCTGCCACTCTAAGCAAGTCTTGTAAGATATCTAGATCTTTTGTTAGACATATGTTACTGAGCTTAATTTGTCTTTGTTCCTTTTAAAAGTCTTGATTCATAGAGAACAGGAATGCTTTGAATCTGCTTCCTAACACAATACCTGTGTGAAGAAGTGTCTAATCCTGGCTGTGTACGAATATATGGAACATACAAAGCAATGTGAAGATGTTCAGAAGAGGCTAGAGGAAATTGGAATACCAAAATGCTCTAAGGGAATTGTGGAATATTTATGAAAATACATGGTTTATTTTGAAATGCAGATGTCTCAGGACCTGGAAATGTAATCACAGGAGTGAAAACTGTCTTTAATAAATCTTCTTAATTAAAATCTATTGTTCAGAAAAATATATAAATCCTCCTGCAATATTAGAAATAGGAGCAAGAAATGGGGAAAGTATGCATTCATTCAGATTGCAGCAAAGAATTATTATTAAGAGTTCCTGGCTATAACAGTTTGTTTGCTGTTGTTTTCACTGTTGTTTGTTAAAGCTAAAGAAGTGACATTCTAGTAGACTGAACATAAATTATTTGCCATTACGGTACCCAATGAGATGAAAACAAAAAAGGCCTGTAGCACAAAAATATATCCAATCACTGATAGGGAGAGAGAATGTGTTAGAATCACTGTCAAAATACATCAATTTTTTTGGTTTTCTTCACTTGGAAGGGCTTTGAGCGGGTGGTCCTCTGGCTCAAAAGACTCAAAATCAATTACAAGTAATAAACCTCTTTCCTCCCAATCTTCAGATTTCCTCTATGAGATCTGAGCAGAATGCTTAATACTGAAAATGTATACATGATTGCCTACTTACATTTCTCTGTTCTTATTAGCCTTCCATGTCCGTAAAATTTAAGAGCACGAGGCCTCTCAGTCAAACCAGTGCACTAGGGCATAATTGCCGTAACATGTCAATACAATGAAGTAAACTAATTTCATCAGTGAGTGAGCTGAGGCAAGCAAGGCTGAGCCCCGATCTGTGTGACAGGGCCCATGCTACCTACCCTCTGACCCTAGACCCTCCATTCGCCATTGCAAGCTAGTGGGGGCTGGAATGGTCCATAGCTGTGCGCAGGGGAGTTGGAAACCTGCACATCTTGAATCCATTAGCTTGTAGTACCTTTTCTCAGTGATATATTACACTGGGCAAGTACAGGCCCACGCAAGGCGTGGCCAGCACTAACTCCTTAGAGTCGCAAGTGACCTAACCCTCCTGCAGTAACCACGCACGTGTGGCTCAACTTTTGAAGAGCTTCCAGTCCTGTTTAGATGAAGTTCTGTAGCTGTTTATTTTATTATTATCTGATAATGAGTCTCCCTTGATGATTGCAGCTGCCTGAACAGCAGGTAGGGATGTTAGGAGCCTATTCACATGCTTTCTCTTGTTGGAGATACACAGTCCCAAAGGATGTGTGTGTTCCTCTGTGACTGCATGAATGCTGTGGGCTTTTGTGCAAGCTATGAAAGTGGGGCTCTGTGTTATAAGGAGAATGATAAGGTGGGGTGTTTTCAATGCTTCTAGTAATCTCTAAAGTCTTGCTCCTGATTCTGTGTGGGCCAGGGTCCTGAGAAGCTGGTTAGAAATGCAGAATTTCAGGTCCAAGCCCACACCCACTGAGGCAGATTCAGCCATTAACATAATCCTCTGGATGCTTAGTATACACACTAAATTTGATATGCATGCATTACGCTAAGGGAAAATATATTTGTTCTTCTCTATAGAAAGCATGGCTTCCATGAAATACTTTAAGACTGTAAACAATTGCATGCATTATCTATATCTTCACTGTAAAAATATTAAATAAGGAATATTTATTTAAAAGTAAAAATGTGAATACTTAGGGCAATGTTAGTCTAGAAGTGATTTTCTTGTCCAGAAAACACGTGAAAGGGAAATTTTCTATCTTAAAAAAATTATGTCCTCTCAAAGAAATGGGACCAAACATTGCAGGGCAGACTGGGTGATCAGCATCAGGTTGATCTTGCGGTTTTACAGACATCTGACCTAAAGAGTGTATCGATCAAGCGATTCTCTTGAATGTACAGATGAATTCTGGAGGGAATTAGGAAAGGGAACCTGTTGGTCCCAGATGATTGAGTCACCCTTTCTAGTGTCTTAACTGAGACACCAGAGTCTCTCAGTTGGTGGCCAGTCCTATTGAGAAAAAAATAGGAACTGTGCAAAGCTAGTTCATGCTGAATATGATTAACAGCAGCCTATGCTTGCTACAGATCTGTGGGCCAAAGATTTCTTCTCTTTCCACTGCTGTGGTGTGAGCCAGTTGGCTGCTGCTTCCCCTCCCAGAGGTAGATATGCTATAGTGATATAATGATTCTCACATGAAAACCACCTTATGAGGTGATATGGGATTCATCAGACTAGAGTGTTCCATGGAGCAAATTGATATTTTTAAAGGATTGGGGAAAAATAAAATGATTAAAATACTATAACATATGAATCTTTTAAAGGATGGATTTAATGTGAACATAGATATACTGATCTGCATAACTAAGGCATACATTTCCAAATAAAGATGATTCTTTACTAAGTATAAACACCCTCAAACAATCTGGATTATATAAACTATCAATGATATAATAATTAAATGAAAGAATGAGAATATGCCCTAGACAAATTAAACAGCTTGTGAATTTTTACTGCATATTGATGTGTGTACTAAGGAATACGTACTCCAAGAAATATATAAGATAAAGAGGAAAGAATTATGGCATCCCACTCCAGTACTCTTGCCTGGAAAAGCCCATGGGCAGAGAAGCCTGGTAGGCTGCAGTCCATGGGGTCGCTGGGAGTCGGATACGACTGAGCAACTTCACTTTCACTTTTCACTTTCATGCATTGGAAAGGAAATGGCAACCCACTCCAGTGTTCTTGCCTGGAGAATCCCAGGGACGGGAGCCTGGTGGGCTGCTGTCTATGGGGTCGCACAGAGTCGGACATGACTGAAGCAACTTAGCAGCAGCAGCAAAATTCCCTTAGCTCCAAGTTTCTTCACATAGTACTTTTTAAAATGTCTAACTTATTATGGAAAGTAAACCAAAATTTCAGAAATATTGGTGCTTCATTGTAGAGCCTAGAATAATTTTACAGTTAAAACAAGAGTACTTAAGAATACATATTTTTCATATCAGATTCCCCATTTTCAAGAAATATTGAAATATACATATAAAACAACACAGAAAACCCTTGACTTTGACTGCCTACATTTTCTTCATTAAATATATTGGTGGTGTTAGTCTTCTGAATAATTCAATAAGAAAGAAGCCAAGTTGATAGTGTTTTGATTCATGCAGATAAGTTCATGTGATGGAGGTTTTAAACTTAGTTCATTCTTGATTCAACAGTTGTTTATTGAACACCTAACACTTGGCAAGTGCTGTTCAGTGAACAAAACAGACTCTTGTCTATGTAGTTACATCACAGTAATATGCACCTAACTAAGGATTTATATCGGCTTCCCTGGTGGCTCTGACGTTAAAGCGTCTGCCTCTAATGCGGGAGACCTGGTTCGATCCCTGGGTCAGGAAGATCCTCTGGAGAAGGAAATGGCAACCCACTCCAGTATTCTTGCCCAGAGAATCCCATGGATGGAGGAGGCTGGTGGGCTACAGTCCATGGGATTGCAAAGAGTCGGACACAACTGAGCAACTTAACTTTCAACTTTCAAGGATTTATACAGACAGAGTAGACACCAGTATTAAAAACAAACAAAAAAAAAAAAAGGAAAAATAACTTCTCTGAGCACATTCAATAAAAAAAAAGGGGGGAATATAGAATCTCAGTGGGGGATGGGTATTCTAAGGTTTTATTCTCCATTATGGTATTTTAAAAATCAACTTTCAAAGATGGAGGTGGGAAATATTCAATGTAAATTAGAAACATAACTAAGATTTTTGGGGGCATCATTATTTGTCATGGATTATCAGTAAAACGTCACCTGAGATAATTACTAGCTCATAGATAGGTGTGCATATAAAAACACTTATTTGCGTATGTCATGTATGTAGCATGTATGTGTTTCATATTATGCAATAAATTCAATCCTACAGAGTTTAATGTGTCAAACTCTGAGGAATACAAATATTTAAATATTTAGAGAGTAAAACTCATTACTTAAATACTAATATGAATTATTTTATAAAACTCTTCAAACAAAAAAAAATTCCTTTTGGAAATTAAATAAATAATTGAAATTTTCCAACTTTGGCTTTTTGCATGAAGACTGGCTTTAAAGTAGTATAGAAAAACATACGACTCTCTGCAGCTAAATCACACCAATCCAATCAGCTTATTTGCAGGTAGGATGAGAGCCATTTTTTGGGGGGGAGGTGGGCCATGACACATGGCATGTGGGATCTTAGCGTCCCAACCTAGGACTGCAACTATGCCCGCTGCAGTGTAAGCACTGAGTCTTAACCTCTGGATTGCCAGAGAAGTTTCAGAGTCATTTTAGTTTAACTTGCAAATTTCTATTAAAAAAATTATGTATTATCTTAGGTCCCTAAGAGCTAATGTATTTACACTGTAACTTACAGAATAAGACAAGATCTCTAAAATTTATTCTTTTGTTGTCCATATTCTAAAATTAAACCTTAAACCAGTTAAATAACAAGGTTGTAAAGATTTGGAATAAAACCTGTCCATACAAAGTTCAAAAAGTAAGCTACATAAAATTACACAGCAAAAGCCAGAGAAGTGACAACTAGGGTTAAGTTCTTCACTGATGAAAACATGATCATTGTTTCCTGTCCTTTATGTTTATCATGTTCTATTTTTTTCACAAATACCAAAACTTTCATTAAAAATAATTAAGAATTTTCATCAGCCTAAGCAAACAGGAAGAATTTTTCAAAGTATATAGAAAAATCGCAGCTTGGGATTCATTCAAACTTTAATGTCTGTAAGAAGGGATTTTGAAAGCATTAATTAAGAACTTGTTAAAATTTTGTCCAGGAATTCCTATTTGTGAGAGGTGAATCACATATCTCTAAAGAAGATAATAAGCACTCATCTGAAATTTGTGTTGGAAATTCTGCTTTTTTTTAAAGATTGGCTTAAGGAGACACGAAAAGCAGTCTTAGGTAACATTAATGAAAAAAACCTGTAAGCTGAAAAAATTTGGTACCTTTACAGTAAGAAAAATGTAAGAATGTGAGAAAAAAACTGCTAGTAAGGGTTTTTATAGTTTAACGTATTATTGGATATCTTATTTTTCAGTTTAATGGTTTTGTTAGGGTGCGTAGGTGCCTATTTTTAAGAAAATTTTTTAAAGTTTTTTTTTTTTTTGGTTTAACAAAATGAAAGTCCGTAAAGTACAGATACCTAATTTCTCCTGTGAGTGGCAGATAGAAAGACAATACTAATTCCTGTCTCCTTTAGATAGTTGTTTTTTAATGTATCAATGATCAATTTACTGCATGATGAATGCAGTGTCGTGTGTATTTCCCACCCCAAGGCTAAGGTAACGAAATATTTTGTGGACTTGTATCATTTTCAGGCAATTCACACCTTCCCACCACACTTATGAACGAGCCCCTCCCTTTCCATTTACGTTTCATTTTCCTAGATTTTACAATTCAGGAATCACCTCACATTTGAGTTGGTCCCTATTGCTACCATTTGCTCCAAAGAGAGGAGTCAGGAGATAATAGAAGGATAAACTATACAGAAAACTGTTCTACATTTTGCAGGACACAGGCCTTTAAAGGGAGTGGGAAGTGGGAGTAAGGAATATATTGAGTCACTATACCTCAGCCTCAGGATGTACATCCTTCAACTGCTCTTATGAGAATTTTTAAAAACTCTCAGATTTAGTGACATTCTATCTGATGTGAAGTCAAACTGAGTAGAAAACGTGAATTTTTTTAAGAAAAGAAGTACAACTAGAACAATGATTATTATTTTTACGAAAGAATGACCAAAAGGGAGAATCCCATAAGCTTTGTAGAATCTTATAACATGATTTAAATATATGCCTTTGTGTTGTGAATATGGCCAGAAAATGTAAAATTGTTTTTGATTTTCTGTAAGTTGTTTTCCATTGATTTTGAAGTTTAATGTTTCTATCATAATTTCACACCTACTTTGGCACAATTTACAGAAAGAAGAAAAATATAGCATAATATGTATATTTTATTTCTCCCCCTATTTTTTTTACATCCTAAAACTTGTTGATTTATTTCTAAGCCTTACAATATGATTTTATAAATAGCACTATTTCACAAGAATCATTCCTGATTCAGATTTGATTTTATTAATTTTAAATAATAAATGTATAGTCCTGGTATCTAAATTCTTGCTTTTCAATTTTGGGACAGAAGAAATAACACAAGTAATAGAATAATTAAATATTAAAGTGTTCATGATTCTTTAAGGAAAATATAAGTAAGCTTTGACAATTTCCTATACAACAGAGTTAAAGTGTACATAAAATTTTATATTTTAAGATTATTAATGCTGCTAAGGAGAACAAAAAATAAAGAGCTGCAATGCAGAAATTACTATAGAATGTACAACTTGATAAAATTTGAGATTCAAATTAAGAACATCAAATATCAAATGTCAAGATTTACATTACAATTCATTAGTCAAATGTCCGAAAGAGAGGGCAGAATGTATAATGAGTATTTTTTGAAAACGAATTGCAAAAAATTAGTAAAATCTGAGAAGACTTCAGAATTGGAAGCTCCAGCTGGGTTTAAAAGGATGGGGGAAGGGATCTTACTACTAAATATTTGAAGCACCATTTAAAAAAATAAAACCTACCAACGTCTCTTCAGTTCCCCCTGCATCAGGCCCACTCTGACTCTATCTTAAACATCTTTTCCTTTGTAAAGACGAAATTTAGAAACACACACACAGGACATGTTGCACTGATGTAGGCCAATTGAGAAAAAAAAAAAAAAAAAACCCAAACATGGTTCAGAGCAGGATTTCAAATTGTTACACTAAATATAATAACATTTGCAGTTATGGCACTGTTCCATAATAATTTTAAAAGATTTCATTTTACTCATCATCGCCAGCCATTATCTGATCATATTTGACCTACATATTAATATTTTCATTATTATCCAAGCCCCTTTTGCTCTGTACAAACTGTCAGTTCTGTTCACTGCGAGATTATTTATTTACTTTGGAAATAACTGGAATTCTTTCACCCTATCTTTTTCTCCAGGGACACCCTAAAAAAAAAAAAAAAAAACCCAAACATGGTTCAGAGCAGGATTTCAAATTGTTACACTAAATATAATAACATTTGCAGTTATGGCACTGTTCCATAATAATTTTAAAAGATTTCATTTTACTCATCATCGCCAGCCATTATCTGATCATATCTGACCTACATATTAATATTTTCATTATTATCCAAGCCCCTTTTGCTCTGTACAAACTGTCAGTTCTGTTCACTGCGAGATTATTTATTTACTTTGGAAATAACTGGAATTCTTTCACCCTATCTTTTTCTCCAGGGACACCCTCACCCCAAGGATTGATATTAATGTCTGGGGGAAGGGGGATACAACCCATAAATACAAACAAACAAAAAAACACCGTGAGATAGAAAAAGGGCCCCTCTTCATCGCATACTATGGGAGAAGAAGAAAAACAAAGGGAAAAAGAAAATGATAATTGTTTTCTCTAAGGCTATTATCTAATGCGAAAGCAAATAGTCAGTCTGGAAATCAGCTAACAGAAGGGGATTAAGAGAGAGGAGATCTGAGCGGGGCTTGATGGCTCGCAGAGCTGTGTCTCCAGCCAGTGATGAGACGCAGGCAGGGCAGTCAGGAGCGCTCCAGATGGCCGGGGAAAGTGGTCGTCTTGGGTTACTGCAGGGCGCCCGGGGCCCGGGGAAAGCATCACTAGGGAGCCGGCCCCACGTCCAGCCTTCAGGGGAGAGGGCGAGGCCAGGACAGAGGCGGCCCGCGCGCCCGCGCGCCCCGGCCGGCCGGGCCAGCCCATTGTTAACTTACACTTGACCCCTGTGACCCCCGCACGACACCGCTGTCCCCCAGCGCCCCCGCCCGCCGCTACTCTCCGGCCCTGTGCAGTGTAAGTGCCCGCGGGCGGGCGGGGACTGGGGGCACCGGCGTGGGGGGGGTGCCCTGGTTGTTGCTATTAATTCTCATTCTGGTGACCGTCCCCTTGGTTTGGGTTGTTCAGCCGGGAGGCTCCGGGCTGTCCCCGTCGCTGAACTAGGGTAGAGCCACGCACCGGGGCGGAGGAGCCTCGCGAGTCGCTGCCCGCTGCGGTGACACTGAACTTCACCGGGCAGCCGAGGGTGCCGTTTTCACTCTCAGATTCTCGGCACTGCTGTCCCCCGTTTTCTTTTCCCTCCATCATGACAATGAGAGAGCTGGAAGATCATACTTATTCCCACCACCCAGCCCGCCCGAACCCCCGAGCAAGGCACCCAGGGTGAGGGTGGCAGGTGGCTTTGGATCCTCTTTTTTTTTTTTTTTTTTAAATATTTTTTTAAACTGGAAAGTCTGCTTTTGATGGTGGGAAAACTTAGCTCTGGCATCAAGAGAGGAGGAGGAATGTTAACTTTTGAGACCCGGTGGCGACTGCGGTCGGGGTCCTTAGAGCAGTCCCCGGGCGCTTTGTGCCCACCCTGCGAACTCGCCCTGGTCTTCTTGGGCACGCGGGGTGCTCGGATGGGAAGCCCCTGGAGGACAGGCCAGGCCCCCCGCCCCCGAACTCTAGTGAGGTCTCTCGATCCAACTGGCACCCGCGACGGGCTTAGGGCTTTGCCGCCCGGGCTGGGTGGGCAGCGTCCCCGCGGCCCAGACCTCCGCGCGCCGGGGACTCCGGCGCCCTGGCCCTTTGGGGGTTCCCGTCTCCTCTTGAGTGAAGAGCCCTGTGCTCGGCAGCGGAGCCCCCGCCAGGCGGAGCCCGGACGGGAAGCCGCGTCCCGGGGATGCAATTCGTTTAGCCGGCCCCAGCGCTCTCTTCGGGGGGACAGAAAGGACTGGGGTGATCGGTGCACCCAGACCCCTCTCCCTAGGCGGATCTGACGATGGCCAGGACCCCTCTTAGGAAAGACAATTCGGTGGGTACAAGGCGCTTAAATTCTTTTTTTTTTTTTTTTGAAACTTTTTATGGAGGTTGGGTGGGGTAAGTCAACCCTTGGAAAAGTTTGAGT
>SJXQ01005606.1:441390-506453 GCA_006408695.1 Aepyceros melampus | reverse complement strand
GC
This sequence comes from Aepyceros melampus, assembly GCA_006408695.1. Taxonomy (NCBI): domain Eukaryota; kingdom Metazoa; phylum Chordata; class Mammalia; order Artiodactyla; family Bovidae; genus Aepyceros; species Aepyceros melampus. The sequence continues at coordinate 506,451 of SJXQ01005606.1, read as the reverse complement.
CTTATCTTTCCTTGGGTTTCGGGTTTTTTTTTTTTTTTTGCCATTCTAAATAGGTTTAAAGGAGACTGGATAAAGGGCGGGGGTTGGGGGGGGACAATGGATTACGGTATTGATGGGATGCTGAAGCCTTTGGATGAAGAGGGGGAAAGAAGAAGCTGCTTAACAACTTGATTAGTTCCTTTTTATTTTGATGTTAAGGTGAGACTGTGTCCCTTCTTTGCATTCAAAGTCTGTCGAACTTAAAGGAAAATCGCAGTGACTTGAATGCCTTATATTCTTTTCACCCCCACCTCCTGCCCTCCTTAGCACCGTCTCCCTTCTTATTACAAGAGTTTCATTTACCCCTTATTTGTAGGATTGATAAACCGAGCAAAATCGGTTGAGCTTTTGGAATTGATCATCTGTGTTTGGTTCGGTGTGACATGTTTTGAATGGGTGGTGAATTGATGCTAATGGGAAGTACTTGGATGAGTGAGATGAGCAAATGAAACCTACTTTTAATGTGGAATTAGTTGATTCTATAGTATGATTTCAACTAGGTCCAGAGGGAACAAAAATCAAGACTGTAAGGTATATTTGCATGTTGAATTTAAACTATGGGATTTTTTTTTCCCACTTGGAGTTGGTTTAAAATGAAAATAATTTTAAAATGTTTAATAAACCTGTTTAATTTGAAACATGTTTAATACACTTGAGTGTGTTTAAAGATTACAGCATCAACTTTAAAAGGTTTTTAAAATGGGCAAAAGTGGGAAAAACAATTGTTTCGCTTCCTACACATAGTCAGGATAACTGTTTTCATAGGTAAATATGATCCAGTAACTAAGAGCCTAATTAAAATTTGTTTGAAAGCAGGGGGGCATGTTTCCTTGTTGACAGCAGCAGATCGATTGGGTAAGACAATAGAGTCCCATTATTTCACTTCCGTTGACTGAACATATTGACATTTCAGGTTTGCTCTTACCTCAGTGAGCATGATGAGACACTGAAATTCACAGTCCAGCTGGCCGGAGTGGCACAATATTTACTATATGTCATTTCTGCCTGGGGTTACCTTGTCACCCAGGCAGAATGGGAATAGACAGCCTGGACTCCTTCAGAAGGGTAGAGATCTTTTGCTAGTGAACTGACAGAGAACATTTCTTAGGGACATCTTTAATTTCACTTAGAATCAGGTGTAACAGATAAATATGTGATACAGTTTTATTTGAAAATCTGAGGAGCTACTTAGCTATCAGTCCTTGTATTTTACGTGTAAGAGTACCCATTTTCGGGCTTTACCTTCACCTTCCCAGAGATATTTACATTGAATGGGTTGGTTGCTTCACTTAGATAGTTTGTGCTCAGGTGACATCCATTTTTCTCCAGTTGGGGATATTCAAGCACCTGCTAAATCTGTATCTGTTTAAAGAAATGTGTAAGTCCCCTTCAAAAATAGGGTCTGGCTTTCCTTTTTCTGTGGGTGGAATATGAAAGCAGAATGTGTATATTTTACATTCATGTGACTGAATAGAGAGCAGCATGGATAGATAAACGTGTATTCTAAGCAGTGACAGAGAAAATACTCGGTATTCTGTGTCTTCGTGTAATCTACCCTTTTACACATTTGCATAGTCTTTGCATGATAAAACTAAGTTTTAGGCAGACCTTGAGTCAAAGAAATTTGAATTGTATGAAAGGTGAACATGGAAAAAACCAGAAGGGACTTAATGTATTTTTTAAAGTTTAGTGAAAATATAAAACTATTATGACTATGCCTTATACCTGTCATCAGGTTAGGCAATTGATGCCCTTTACAACATTTTGAACAAAACTAGTCCTTTATACCATTTTCATGAAAATGTTAGGTTTCTGTTTGATCAGCAGGTGCTGTTGAGATGAAAGCCATGTGTAAATTTTCAGAAGGCCAAAAGTGTCAATTCAGAAAAGGAAAGTGATAAGAGAAAATGCAATCAGTTTTCCTGTTTTCAATTTGTGCAGGATTTGAAGAGCTGTTTTGTTAAACTGCTACATCTGCTCCAATATGAATATTGAACTACTTCACTAAAAATAACAGCCTATAATTTGGAAGCTACTGCAGTCTTTTGTTAATGTGAGTGGGTTATTTAAAAACAGAAAAAAAAAAAAAAACAAAAAAAATTAAAAAAATAAAAAAGACAATTTTCTATTCTGACAATCTCTTGCTTAATGTGCATTTTCATTTGTTGGCACTTTTATCCTCAGCAGATAAATGGTATTATGCAATTAGGACCTCATCTCGTTTGACTATGAAAGAGATTTCCATTGGTGGAAATCCTTGTACTATAAAATGGTTTCGCATAAAACAAAATTTATTTTAAAGTAACCTGTTTAAATGCAGTTACTTAAATTGAGAGAGTTATTCCTTACATTCTCTAATACTGCAATTTTTAACTTATTGCTGACTATTATAACAAAGTTAACACTATTCTATTACATACTGGGCATTCTGTGATTTATTTCACCTTTAATATACCTGTAAATGTAAGTTTAAATTAATCAGGGATATTTTACCTAACAGGGCTTTCAGAATAATTTTTTTCATGCTTAAATAAAATGATTAAATTATGCTTGAGTGCCTGCATACAAAAGCTTTAGCTTCTATAGTACTGCTAATCAAATAAGTTTTATGGACAGGGAAAGCACCACATTAGAGAAAAATTGGATGCATTTTACTAGTGACATTTCTAGGAAAGACACGTTTAAAAAATTACTCAATATTAATTAAAAAGAACTCTAACATGAATAACAATAATAAAAATAATACTTTATCCCTACATAAAGAAAATAAATGGCAATGCTAGTCATGCAAAACTGGACATAAAGAATTAAGGTAGAAGGAAGACCTATAAAATTTGGATCAGGTTTAATATTGACTCCATCCACAATTGCAGTTGGGTGAACTTGTGGTATAGTAATTTGTCCAGGGTGAGACATGATCACTGCTTTGGATCAATTAGAGGCTGTATAGCTTGTACCTTCACACTTCAGTTGCCAGACACACTCACTATTCAAAGATAAACTGAGAATATCATCAGAATGGATAAAGGGAAAACAGACACTATGACACATTAGCATATTTGATATTAACAAATGTTTCTTCTGAAACACCAGTCGAAAGAAGAGGTGTTTTGAAGAACAGCATTGTGTATACTTGTGATCACATATACAACTGAGAATAATTCTTATAAAGAATGTAATTTCCAGTTTGAAGCCTAGTTGTGGCATGTTGTTGCTGGAATAATTTCAGAGATCTGGGTATATTCCTTGGTGGGTATATTGTCTAGTGTAGCCAAGAAATGTCACCAGAGTCATGTATCAGTGAAGAAAGTGTATTTCACAGACACAGCCCCATCATTTTCTATGTGATCTATGTGTTGTTTCTGTGTTGAACCACAATCGGTGTTGAACCACAATCGGTGTTGAAGCCTCAGCACCTTATATGACGTGAACAGGGAAGAGCTTCCTGTGACTCTTTTCAGAATGTCCATACTTGATCAAGTGATGTTCATGCTTTTATATCAGAACCGCTGAGAAAGTAATGCCCTGTGGTTGAGGTTTAAGGTGTGAGATACTGTTTGAAAATGCTTAAAACCATCAGTCTTGCTTAGAAGCACTAACATTTTCACTAACTGTAAGAGACCTACTTAAAATCCCTCTGCTTTGATAGTTCTAATTGAGGTTACCTGTATAACGGAACTCATGAAACAGGTGGGTTTTTGTGGGCTCCATATTGGCCAGGGTCCCTGAGACAAGTCTGTACTTGGGTGAATGGGGCCTCTGGGATACAGCTCTTGTTGACTGGAGAGTACAGGTGTAAAGCTTTCCTGTCGTGTGTCCAACAATCTGAACACCTCCCAGTGCCTTATGGAATGTGATTGACTAGATGCATTCCTCTTTTAACCCGGGGCTTCGACGACGGCTGAGTGTGCTCCGGGCGTTCGAGGGCTGCCACCTAGTTGTTCGTTTTGGGAGAAAGTAGAGGAGCTGGCAGACATTAGGGACCTACTGTGAGCCTGGCACTCACCTTCACATATAGTGTCATCACTGATTTTAAGTAAATGATTACCAGCATTTCACTTTCTTCATTTCCAAGAGATATAGTCCATCACTCTAAAACTAGCTTTAGTTGCTCTTCTGCTTTGACCTTTTGCTCCAATTTGGAAAACTGAGGTTTCCTTATGTTCCCCCAATTTAATTACCTGCTCTGTTCCCAAGTTCTAGCAGAGACATACTCTCTGAATGCTGGGCTTTATGTGCTCCTTAGCAGTCATGATCTATACATCCACTGTTTTCCTTACGTTTGCCCTTGCCCCCAACCTAGGAATCAGAGTAGGCTCCTGGCTAGCAGATATCCTAGGATATGCCCAAATGTATGCCCCTCTGAATGCCCCTTCCCAGGGGGCGCTAGTGGTAAAGAACCGTCTGCCAATGCAGGAGACTTAAGAGATGCAGGTGCGATCCCTGAGTCGGGAAGATCCCCTGGAGGAGGGCTTGGCAACCCGCTCCAGTATTCTTGCCTGGAGAATCCCATGGACAGAGGAGCCTGGTGGGCTACGGTCCATGGGATCGCGAAGAGTTGGACACGACTGAAGCAACTTAGCATGCTTAGGCACTCTGTATCCCTCATCCTCCTGAGGCAGGTTTTTCCGTGACTAAATGCTGCTCTCTCATCAGAACGCCACCTTCCTGCAGCACGCGGCCTTGGGACCGCGCCCTCTGTTGGTCTCACCCAGCACTCCAGAGCAGTCTTCTGCTCAGTGTTCTTAGTCCCTGCGGCTTGACCCATCTCAGGCAGTTTGGTTCCTCTGCTCGATCTCAGCATCTCCCAGTTGGCTGGGTCCACTTCCTCGTCACGACCAAGAAGAGAGGGAGTCTGGACCATCTGGAACTTATAACTGATTATGTAGCATAAAGCACTCTGTTAGGAAACGAAGGACCTCGTGTGTGTGCATTCCCCGGCACAGGCAAACTGAGGTTCCCCTTCCAGTTCGGTCGCTGACTTGCTGGGTGGCCTCGGGTGCACTCCAGCTTCAGGAGCAACTGATGGGCAGACTCTTCGATCATGAGGCTTCCCAGCTGTCATCCATCAGGTCTACATAGCATATTACGCGTAGGCTTTCAGGAATTTCCCGTGGTTAAGAAAATGAAAAAACAAATCCTTATATTTTCATTTCTGAGTTGAGGGTACTACTAATCTGCATATCATTGGGAAATAGAATCAGTGCAGAGTGTCCTCAGCTCCCCACTATTCTTCATTGTAAAGAAGAGGTATGGGAAACAGTGTGCCATTTGTCTCATAGCCATCCTGGATCTCAGATGATTGTCTGAGATTTTAGTTGTTACTACAGTCCTTTCAGAGGTGAGTGATGGAGGAAAGAATCTTTCTACAGAGTGAGAAGAAACTGAAACGTTTTAGGTCTTGCACTAATAAAACAGCCTGTATACCTGCCCCTCACCTCACCTAAGGTGAACTTGGTGCCTGGGGCCAGGGCTGAGGGACTAAAGGCTCACTTTAGTGCTTACTGGGCTTTTCCTGTACCCCACAGTCTCAAGGTTTGGACCCAAGTCACTTGGAGATTTAGAAAATGACCTCTTTAAACCATTTTTGGAGAGAACCTGGTAAGTAATAGCTTGTTTAAACCAATAAGGACACCTTATCATTTTTGCCTAGGAATCAGATGTTAAGTGCAAAAGACCAAGAAGCCATCTGTTGTCTGAAGGAACAGTCTGCTGTTGCTTCTAAAAGTGATGGAGAGCCCAGTGACTACCAATGACCCTGATTTTTGTACTTTGACTTAAAAAACGGACCTTGTTAAAAGTTTAATCCTAATTTATGAAGTTGCTAATCGTGAACCCGGGCTGGATTTCTTTGGAGTTTAGGAACTATTACATTTTTATACTTCTGATTTGATTAAGCCCTTTGTCATCATTCAGGATGGCAGTGGAAACTTCTGCTGTTTACGAGGAAGGACATGGAAGTTACATGAGGTTCATGTGTCTCTAGAAATGGAAATCACAGGAACCACTGTTGCTTCATAGGTTGTAGAAAGTCTTTGCATTTGAAATTTGTTGGCATTTGAAATTTGGTGGGAGGACAAATTCAAGTTCTTGCCACAAAGGTGAATGTCTTAAAAGTATGTATGCAATGAACTGTTGAGACCTGACTTGACTGAATTGAATACTACGTCAGAGAAATAATAGAGAAAATGTTACCAGGAGATATAATGGCAGTTTGTCTAAAGATAAGCTATCCTGAGTTATGGGGCCACTAGTGACAGAGGAGACGTTGCCAGACCATTGATGAGCTTAGCTGTGGCCAGCTCTATTAGAGTTCCAGGAGAGAACATTAGCTGATGTTAGTGTTTGGGACGTCCTTTCTGCTGGACCTTGTGGGGAGTGTACCTGGGGACGTGCAGGTCGGAGATCAGAGAGGTATTAGGAAAGTAGGTGATGGTACCTGCAAAGACTGGCTTAAGGGTTGTGCCAGGGAGCTAGCACAGCAGCATTGCTGCGAGCATTTCAAATGCGCATCTAACTTGGCAAGTGGAATATCAGCAATTGGGAAGTCATCGCCTACTGAACATTGTGGTAAGCATGGTGCAAACTATGCTTTAAATACAAGGTCTTAGGAAGCTGGTTGCTCTACTTTGTTAAAACTAGATGTACTATACTCCTTCCCTAACCTGAAGATTCAGAAAGATGTGAGCTGTAAGGTCATGAAAGACTGCTGGTTTATTTTCTGAATCTATGCATATGTTATGTACACAGTGATGAGCAAACACAGCTGGGAAGAACAGCAGATGATATTGGGACTGGAACTGTGGTGTTTATCAGACTGATATAGTAATCCTTCTTTCCTGTGAAAGTGTTCTTTTCAAGTGATGTTAGAATTCTGTAAGTTTTATCCTGTGTCAGGCAAGTATTCTTTATTGCCAAACCTCTTTGCCTACCTGTCACACATTTTCATCATCTCTAGCTAGGTTTATTTAGAAATGATGTCCACACTTGACCTCTGATGGGAAACAAATGTGGAGAATGAATTCAGATCCTTTTGTTTGAATCAGGGTAGGTTAGGTGCGTTCAGGTGTAAATGGAAAGTAAATGTGATCAGTCGCCACTGACTTATCCAAGCCAGCTTTGAGTTGGCTAGGGAAAGTGGGTATAAGATATCAGAGAAAAACATAAATGAAAAGTAATAAAGTGAGCAACCCATTAAAGCTAATTTGACTGTGTTAAAGGCATATGTTGTTTCGGTAGCCTTGGTAATGAAACCTTTTAGAATATTTGAAAGAAAATTAATGTTTTTGCTTTTGGTTGTAAACCTGAAATAAAGTAGCAGTATGGATTGGGAGGTGGCGTGGAGGCTGCCCAGTTTGGGTTCAGGCCCTTCCGTTCATCGTCTTAGCATTGTGAAACCAGAATTTTTCTGTTCTTTATCACAAATGCTTTCTATATTAGACACACAGAACAGGTAGTAGACCCAGTTCCCACTGAATGATAAACCCACTCAGGACAAATCAAATAGCTACAAAAGATGAAGAGGCTTTATTACTTGCTGGTTAAATGGTATAATAAATGAGATTTAGGAGTGAATTGAAATTTTAAGTTTGTGTTAACAGAGGTAGGATTTATCAAGGCGATGTTATTGTAATGGGGTTGTGGGCGGTTATAAAGCAAGAATGGTAATTAGAAAAGGTCTTGGGAGAGGTGTGTTGGGTGGGGTGGGTAGAGGTAGAGAGAGAATAAATTAACATGGATCCAGCAAAAAGGACCCTTGGGTGAGGCTTGGGAAATAAGCATCAAGATCATAAATGTTTGGACTACCAGGCATTTGATTTAAGCTTTGTCTTCTCAGTAAACCAGAAGTTTAAAAAAACTTCTGTGTCCAGTGGGACCCCTTAGGATTGGGAGGTGGTATGGAAGCTGCCCAGATTGTTCATCCTCTTAGCACCATGAAACCAGAATAGTTCTGTTCTTTATCACAGATGCTTTCTATATTAGGTTTTCTAGTTGGATTATTTTTTTAAAATTGGAGTATAATTGCTTTACAACGTTGCGTTAGTTTCCACTGTCCAGGGAAGTGAATCAGCTACATGTACACGTGTCCCCTCCCACGTGGACCCCCCCTCCCATCCTGGCCCCCGTTCCACCGTTGGTTGTCACTGAGCACCCAGCTGAGGTTCCTGGGCTTCACAGCAGCTTCCCACCTGCTGTCTGTCTCACCCATGGTAGTGTATATCTGTCGCTCGAACAAAGAATGCCCTGGTAAAATTGACCTTAATAAAACCAGAGCAGAAAAAATAAAAAGGCAACAGGAAATCATGGACCCAGTTAAAAGTTGTGTTTCTGAAGACTTGGTCTGATTCTGGTGGGCCAGATTGGGGTGGATGGAATAAGGGAAGACCAAGGCCAGGTAGGGAACTGACTTTGCAGTAGTTTAGATGTTAGATATTTGTAGAAACATGGTCAGAAATGGGTTTGTGGGATGAAGGAGGAATAGGCAGATGCTAGAGACATTGCAAAGAAAAATAATTAGTACCTGGATATGGCTGAATTTAGAGAGGGGGAGGTGATGACAGCTCAGATTCGATGTCCACTGTATTTAGCTTGCCAGAATTTGGGTGCTGAAGTGAAGTGAAAGTCGCTCAGTTGTGTCCCTTTGTGACTCCATGGACTGTACTGGACTTCTCCAGGCCAGAATACTGGAGTGGGTAGCCTTTCCCTTCTCCAGGGGATCTTCCCAACCCAGGGATCGAACCCAGGTCTCCCACATTGCAGGTGGATTCTTTACCAGTTGAGCCACAAGGGAAGCCCAAGAATACTGGAGTGGGTAGCCTATCCATTCTCCAGGGGATCTTCCTGACCCAGGAACCGAACTGAGATCTCCCGCATTGCGGGCGGATTCTTTACCACCTGAGCTGTCAGTGTTTAAGGGGCAGTTTACTTACCCTTAGTAAACTCATAAGAGTCACTGCCTCTGGAAAGCAGCCTCAGAACCCAACTGAGTATCTCTTGTGGTCCAGTTAGTTTGGGAAATGTTAATGGGGCTGTCACTTGGTAGATTTTCCTCAAAGAGTAGCGCTTGCATGGAGGATAGATTACTGATTGTCCTGGGACTTGGCTCCCTCTGTGCTTTGGCTCCTTGCGTGGATTTCAAACTGTTTTTTTGAGTTTTTTCCATTTTGCAGGCTACCTGGTAGAAAAAAAATGTGATCAGGAGGGCTGGATCTGGACCTTTAACTTTCTCCCAGAGCAGCCTATCTGTTTTAAGTATCTCAAGCATTAGACTTTTGTTTAGGGAATAATTTATAAAAATTTCTTTCAATTCTAATATGTAAAGGAGAGAAGGCAGGGACCAGAGAGTAAGGAGTCAAGGGGGAATTGGTGGCAGGGCGGAGGCTGTGCTTATTATACAGCAGTGTCTCAGACTCTGTCCTCAGTATTCTTGGGGGTGGAAGTTTCAAGGGGGCCTTTGAACCTACCTTCATTCATTCAGTATTCCAATCTTTGTCTGCAGATCAAATACTTTTTTCACACAGTGACATTTTCCAAATACACATTAAATTAGATGAACAAAAATGAATTTAAATATTACTAAAATTGATACACTCATCTTTGTGTGTTTCACAATCAGCAGACTGTAAACAAAATACTGTCATTTGTGGGATCACAATCTTTTGTTTTGAAATGGAGGCCTCCTATTGGAAAAGTAAAGGAATCCCTTTTATATGTTAAGGGGCAGTATTCAATTCTTGTGATTAAATGGCTCACTGTTAATTGTCCCCCCCATTTAAAGAATGTTAGTTACTGGAGGAAACAACAACAAAATGTAGGACTTTTCAGGGTCTGGCTCACCAATAGAATATGATTTCAGGGACTTTCACCTTGCTTTGTTTAGTATTGTTTACTTTGAAAACACTGGCAATTCTTTTTACACTTTGAACTTAAACTGAAATCAGAGTTTGTGGATAAAAGCTGTCAGAATGGAATCTTTAAGACTTTTTGCTTCTGTAACCAAGCTGTAGTTTTTAAAATAATGAGACCAATTTATATATGTTAATATGAATCATTCCTGAGATATACTGTGAAAGGAAAAAAGCAGGGAACAATGTATATATAGTATGCTACTTTTGTACAAAAAGGTAGTACAAAAGAAATACAGAAGCTTCCATTTGTGGGAGAAGTGTGCATATGAATTGATAATAGTATTTGCTTTATGGGAAGAAGGGGCTTCCCTGATAGCTCTGTTGGGAAAGAATCCACCTGCAATATAGGAGACCCCGGCTTGATTGCTGGGTCGGGAAGATCCACTGGAGAAAGGATAGGCTACCCACTCCAGTATTCTTGGGCTTCCCTTGTGGCTCAGCTGGTAAGAAATCTTCTGTAATGCGCGAGACCTAGGTTTGTTCCCTGGGTTGGGAAGATCCCCTGCAAAAGGGAAAAGCTCCCCACTCCAGTATTCTGGCCTGGAGAATTCCATGGACTATACAGTCCGTGGGGTCACAAAGAGTCGGACCCGACTGAGTGACTTGCACTGCACTATGGGAAGAAAGTGGGGCTGAGGCATTGGTGGTTGGAAGGAGAATTTTTGTTGCATGTCTCTTGGTCTCCTGAGTGTTTTGCAGACCTTGTACCTGTTTCACTTACTGTAAAGTGAGAGACTGTAGCATCAGCTTGGGATGGATGGTTCTGGGATTCTGCCCTTCCTCGGGGAAAGGTGAGACCCTTCTCTTCTCTACTAGAAAGCAGTCGAGTGGAGAAGTGAAGAGACCCAACTCCCCAGTGCTTTGCCACTTGTTGAAATTCCTACTCTTCATCTGGAAATAATTCTCAGCTGGATAATAATGGCGTGCCCCATAAGGGTGTCTAGTGGATTGCGTGAGATGATGTGTGCGAAGCACAGTATCATTTCAGAAAGACTTGCTTGTGCTTGCCGTCTGACTTCACCACTCTCTTCTGGAAGCCCCCTGTAGGGTCTTCCCCTCTGTGTGGCTGTTCCTTCTTAGTCACCTTCACTCAGCAAATACTTATTGGAGAGTGTGGTCCTATTTAATGCCTGGGGGATATACAGATGTTCAAGTCAGACAGCGCCCCTGATTTGCTAGCCTTCCTCACCTCAGCCTTAATTAAGACTTGTTTCTAGAGGGAATCTGCTCTGTGCTCTCCTCACTTGCTAATGAAACTATTCAAGTTTCCATGAACTCTCTTCTTCAAGTCAGTCAGTTCAGTCGCTCAGTTGTGTCTGTCCAACTCTTTGTGACCCCATGGACTGCAGGACGCCAGGCCTCCCTGTCCATCACCAACTCCCGGAGCCTGCTCAAACTCATGTCCATTGAGTCAGTGATGCCATCTAACCATTTCATCCTCTGTCTTCCCCTTCCCCTCCTGCCTTCAGTCTTCCCCAGCATCAGGGTCTTTTCCAGTGAATCAGTCCTTTGCATCAGGTGGCCAAAATATTGGAGCTTCAGCATCATTCCTTCCAGTGAATATTCGGGACTGGTTTCCTTTAGGATGGACTGGTTCAATCTCCTTGAAGAAGATATTTTCTATCTCTTCTTGAAAGATAGGCTTCCCTGGTGGCTCAGAGGTTAAAGCATCTGCCTCCAATGCAGGAGACCCTGGTTCAATCCCTGGGTCGGGAAGATCCTCTGGAGAAGGAAATGGCAATCCACTCCAGTATTCTTGCCTGGAGAATCCCATGGACGGAGAAGCCGAGTAGGTTATAGTCCACGGGGTCGCAAAGAGTCAGACACGACTGAGCGACTTCACCTTCACCTTCTTGAAAGATAGAATTTATCACATCTAACATTTTTCTGCTATCCATGTGATTCAGACTTCTCTCCTGATTTGTAAACCCCTTAAAGGTAGGAGTCTGGAACAGTTGGGGGTACTTTTTGATGCTTTATTAAATATTTGGTGAAAGTTCCTGCCTTGAATTCCAGTTATTTACTTAATACTGTCCTCAAATATATATATATTCATTGCTAAGACCAAAGTGAAATCTTTGTTTGCAAGATCATGTCATTTCTTTCCCAGTCCTTTTCCCCCTTGGTCCCTTTCTATTTTGTTCTTGTATCATAGAATGTTCAGTTTATTGCCACCATATTTTACCTTTTAAGTTTTAGCAACCGAAAAACACCCCCATGTGTAGCAGCCCTGGGCAGTCTGAAGTGCTTAAGTCACCTGTGTGTTCATAAATGGATATCTTAACTTGTTTTATTTCTTTTTCTACCCTATGGCTATAATTGTACTTTGTGTAAAGGATGAGCTCCCTGAAATTATACACAGAATGTTGTATGCATGGACATATTTCTGAGCTGGGACTATCCCTTGGATCAGGGACCCAGCAAGGCTAAAATCCATCTTTGTGACTTCCAGGTTTTGACCGCTTAGGTGCCAGGGGCTCCTGTTGGTGCTTCCTTGGGTTGCCATGTCTGTTTTCTGGACAGATCTCAGGCTGAGCACTTCTCCCGAGTACTCTAAATCCTTCTCCCTCTCTCTCTCAATTTGCCAGATGTATGTGGGGGAGGAGGTCCAGTGAATGCCTTCATGGAGTGACGTTCACATGTTGCCTTATTTAATACGCACCTGCGAGTGAGCTTATTTGCAAGTCACTCCTAGAGGCTTCCTTGCTTGCCCAAGATCTCCCTGCGTGAGTGGTGGGCTGAGGTCTGAACCAAGATTTCCTGACTCCCAGGCTTCTCTGTTCTAGAGCTCACTACCGCTCTGCTGGAAGACGTCAAATCCTAACATCCCATTCTTTTTACCCGTGGACAGGGCCAGCCACAGAGACTGCAGTTGGGAATTAAAATGGAAAATTGTCAAAACTTCTCACTGTACTTAGAAAAGTTACCATTTGGAGTACAGAACTATAGCAACAGCTTTACGCATTTCTGAGGCAAGGAGAGAGGGAGAAAAGAAAGGGAAGAAAGGAGAGAGAGAGAGATCAGCTGTTGAGGAATAGCAGCAACCAGGCCATATTTGCAGTTGGACAATCACAGATTTTTTTTTTTTAAGCCATGTGGCCATCAACCATGAATGCATATACTTTCAAAGCCTTGTTTTTCTTTTATGTGTAACTTTCCGGGATGGAACAGATGCCTTTATTTGGAGAAACCAATCTTTGGAAATAATTGGTTCTCTCTTTGCCTATCCTCTAGGTGATCTTCACAGATGAAATTAGATGAGGAAAAGAATCACAAAACATTAGCTTGTGGTTATTTCTTTATTTTTTTCCACTGTAAAATGTTTAGGGACCTGCAGTTACATCCACATATTTTGGTGGTGTTGACTGATCATAATTTAGCACAGTAGTGACTCTCAGAAAAGATTTTGTGATTACACCAAGTCATTTTTGAATAGTGACCTAGTGCTTTAATGCTTTAAATAATAATATTAAAATAGATATTGCCTCCTTTCTGCTCTCAATTGATTATCTCTTCTTTCATCCTGATGAGTTAGGTATAATCATCCTGTTGTAGAGATTTACATCTAAAGCTTAGAAAGGTTAAGTGACTTGTTTCAAGGTCAAATAGCTCGTAAGTGTTAAGACCTGAAATTCCAGTCCATCTGTGTGGAGTGGGTTTCTAAGTGGTCAGTGTAGCTGAGAAACAGTCATTTTAGGAGATGTTATTTTATTGAAGATTATAGCAGAGGAGAAATTTTAGAGCTTCCTACTATTTTCAGTTGCCTGGTTTGTTAACTTATTTATCATCCTATGTTGTCACCTTAACTAAAAATAATTCATAGATCAGTCACCTGCCTTGTGTTTAATTTTTTAATCTTTAAATGCTAAAGTATTTTAAAATACTTTAAAGTATCTGAAGCATTTTAAAATAGTGTTTTATCACAATAAGAGGAAGAAGCTGGAAGAAAGACAAGGTAGCATAAATTATCTTTTATTCCTTTGTTCCTTCAGCCAGTATTGAGTGAACTCCTTCTATGAGTCAGGCACTGGGCTTGAAGACTGTTGATTAAACCTGGCCCCTCTCATGGCCCTTACAACAAAATGCATACATTGTATCAAGGTAAGGTCTGAAGACAGAAGGAGAATAAGATGGGATCCCTTTCCAGAGCAGGAAACCCACTTGGTAAACTCAATTGGGGGCTAAGTCTATGCATAACAGCCTTAAAGGTTGTATGGACTTAATGCTACTTGCAGTCCTTAATTGTGATTTCCTAGTGCTTATTCTGGGAGGAAGGGCTGGCTTCTCAGCTGTGGATGCCCTGTGTGATTTCCATAGCAGCCTGTATTTGTACAGTATTGATAGGAATGGGCTCATATGACAGTATCTGGAAGATAAAGGTTGCCCAGCCTGATATGGACCATAAATGCTGTTACAATTTAAAGAAGAAAGAATGGTTGTAGGCCTTGAGAGTGGTCACAGAAATGTTTGTGATTGGGTGTGAATTGGACCTTTATAGCATTTCATTAGGTGGAATTCATCTCTTTCATTCTCTTTAGGTGCCAAGTACAGCTTTAAGTATGGAAGATAGAGTAATGAGCCAAACAGACAAGACCCCTGCTCTAATAGACCTTATAGTTTAGGAGTAGGAGGCGTACAATAGAAACAGTTGTAAGGTTATTCACCACAGTGTTAAATGCAATGAAGACAATTAGAAAACCAATGTTGGAGAGAATGGTGAGAGGTGCTTCTGGTAGTGGAGAGACGAGACTTTGGACAGGAGGGAAGCCGTCTCTGAGGTTACACTTAAGTGAAACCTGAGTTGAGAAGAAGCTAGTCATCTACTAGTCTGGAGGAGTTAATGGACAAATCCATAAAGATGAGATGTTGCATTCTATGGGAGTTTATCCACTGAAGAGCTGCATCCTCTGAGGGGATGGATGGAGCAGAGGCTGAAAAGGTGCAGATGAGTGCTGGATCATGGTGGGTCTTGAATGTCAGAATGAGGTGAGAAGAAGGACTATGTGTTTCTATGCATATATCAGGGGGTGAATAGTTAGAAGGAAGAAGGAGACTCAGGATGGGTATATGTCATAGAATCTTAAGAAATCTTGTGCAGTTGGAGTCTTGAAATTTAGTTCATGTGACCTCTGATGCTGCTGCTGCTGCTGCTAAGTCGCTTCAGTTGTGTCTGACTCTGTGCGACCCCATGGATAGCAGCCCACCAGGCTCCCCCATCCCTGGGATTCTCCAGGCAAGAACACTGGAGTGGGTTGCCATTTCCTTCTCCAGTGCATGAAAGTGAAATGTGAAAGTGAAGTTGCTCAGCCGTGTCCGACTCTTAGCGACCCCATGGACTGCAGCCTACCAGGCTTCTCCGTCCATGGGATTTTCCAGGCAAGGTACTGGAGTGGGGTGCCATTGACCTCTGATGAGGGACACCCAAATAACAGTGTCCCAATCACTTCCTGTTAGAAGTTGAATGTAGTCCTAAGTGAGGCTGTTTCAAAGTGGGGGGATACAGAATTGTCCTACAAATGAGATTGTGGAGGCCTTGACAGGTGTAGGCTATACAGCCCAGTAGTAGGGGCTGTGCTTACTGAGATTAAATGTTTTCTAAGTTGGTTATGATATTGCGGGTTCCTTTTGTGGAACAGAAAACCAATTGTACTTTTATTAAAGCAAAGGGACAGTCTTTGTGTTACAAGATGCTTTTGTGAAAAGGAAACAGAAAAATTAAGAGTTGATTCACTTCAGACTGATAAAAAGAGCTGTGTTAAATCTTCATTTTTAGAATAGATGTGTCTTATTTACTAAAGGAAAAAATGCCCCAAATGTTGATGTAATTCTAAAGAGAAATGTGTTTAGGCAGTGAAGGGATTCCTGGCAGTGATTGAGAAACACAGTAATGGGGAACTGCACTTGATCGCTTTTGAGGTTGAGTCTGATGTGTGTAGTCTTTTACATCCTATTAAAACTTTGAAAGATAAACTGATACAAGAAGGATTTGCCAAGGCCAGCAACTCTTCCTTTTAAAACCTTGGCTCAGTGTACACATTGAAGGGATGGGGGAGTAAGATAAAAGCATTATAAATATGAGGTTAACTGAATTCAAATAGAAGGTTCTCTCAAGTTATTGCATTCCTTAGAAAATAAATACATTGCACATATGGTTAAGATTGATCAAAAAAGTATTCTGTGTGCCAGTGATTACATTCCCATCTGTGATTAAGAGTTTCTGTCTGCATCTGGTTTTCACATTATATTTCTGTAACAAGAATCCTTTATATAGCAGAGTTCACTCTCTGTATTTTCTATTAGCTGCAGCTTGAACTACTGCATGGATTGCAGATTTACACATGTGGTTTTCATTACTTCATACCATTGAGAAAAAGTAATATTTGTTTGGGAATGTATGTTTTCCCAATTTCCATGGTAATACAACATGTTGAGCCTTTTTAATAACACTCCTGTAGAACTACAAATTGTTTGAGGCATTCTACTTATGGTAGAGTTTAGCTTTTAAACTGGTCTCAGTGTATGTTTGCTTTATAATGAGATTTTTGCAGATTTAATGGCTGAGGATTGGAACAAAGTAATATTAAAGATAGAGAAATTTCAGTTGCATGTGATATAGACTTTAGTGTGTAAGTATCACAAATAATCCAAATGTGTATTCTTTAGTACTCATTACCATTACTCATTTTATTGTTATTTTATATCAAAAGACCATCTATTGTGTTGGAGATATGAAGCACAAAGGTAATACTCCAGTCATTATTTTGAGAAATCCAATTCTTAGCGCCCCTGTTCTTTTTTTTTTAAGGTGAATTATCTTATTGACTGTGATATAATGTTTCATATATAAGAATTGTTGAGTAGGAAGAATCCTCAGGGGTAACTTGAGGTTTACACTGTGTATTACCTGAATGTATATTTGTATGCCATGTTAACATTTAAGAAAAACATGTATACTGGAAATATTTTGTAACACCATCTTGCTGCCAACTTTTCTCCGTTCACTTCAGAATACTCTGATTAAAACAGACACATGTGAAGTTAAAAAGTGAAACAAGATATTCTATACTGGGAGATCAGTTATAATTGAGAGATTTATCTTATACAAGTTTATCCACATGGTAGTTTTATGTGCCTCAAAACTGAGACCCACTATACCATTTTTGATAATAAACCCAGACAGCAGTCTGGTGTTGAGCAGTCATGAGAAGGAGGAGAAAGACTTAGGCTTTAGGGGATTTGTATGTACTTGGCTTTCTTCATTTGTTTAATGGAGATTTTGCAATATGGCCCACACAGGTAGGATTTACTGTATCAGGCTCTCCAGCGCTTTCTGTTGATGTTGTTGAGGCACTAAATATCAGAAATCATACCCAAATCTAAGAAAAGTATCCATTTTCTTCTTTTTCCCCATAGTCCTTATTTATCTCTGTTCACAATATCTATATATTTAAATTTTGCCATTAAGAATGAGAGACAACTGATTACATGATGAGTCATAATATTGTGTATAAAGGGCATTTGCTTTTTTAACTTATTTATGTACATTAGAGCATGTGTGTTCATCAATTTCCATTTCTAAGGAATAGTTTGGTCTCTTAAAAAATGGCAATAATAGCCTTAGTAATATTTTGAGACTGCTTTTATAAATCTACGCTTTTGCATTTATTGAGTTATTGCTTTATGTGCATATAATTGTGGTGGATTTATATCTCATGGGTTATTAGAACTAAATAGTAATACTTGTTCTATTTAGAGCAGTGGTGGTACTGTAATAGTGGGTGAGTAATAAATAGTGGGCGTTTGGGAATGAACGAATGAACGGTAAGCCTGACAGATCCAGCAGGACAAATGAGGCTCTCTGGATTGCTTTAGGGAAAAATAAAAAGCAGTAGAAGTTGCTTTATTTGGTGAAACGATTCACTAACAATTGCTGTTACTAATATTTTCAAACTGGTTGGTTGCATAAAGATGATTAGTTACTGCTATCAGTTGTTTCGAATGATGGCAGTATGTAAATTTCAGAACAGTGAAACAATGGGGGTACCACGTTGTTTGGAAACACGATTTAACTTGCATGTAAAATTCCAAAAAAAACAAAATGCAGTGTCTAAAAGCATTTTCTAAAGAAACTATAACTGACAGATCAATTTGTAAAAAATAAAACAGGTAAAATCTAATGTGTTCTTTTAAGGTATTGATATATGTTATGTTTTAGACCCACCTTAAGGAGAGAAGAGTAGAATCCCGCTTTGAGTCAAGATGATTGGAGGATTTAGAGCCCTGGAGGGAATCAGGAAATGGGAGTTGTTTTGGATTTTTCTAAAATTTAGAAGGGCTTGTATCTGTTTCTTAAACAAAACTGGCCTAGTATTTTAAGTAGATGGGTGTAATACTTCAGACTGGTTGTGATATATGCGTTTTTTTTCCCTTTGTTGTTGTCAATAGAAAGATTGATCTCTGGGCTGGTGAACATAATATCTGTCCCAGTCAGAAAAGGAGAGAGGAAATTAGCAGAGCGATTGGTGGAGAATGATATCTGTCAAAAGAAACACTTGGAGAGCACTGAGTTTAGTAATAGGTGACTGCCGGAAAAAGGGGAACTTTGAATATTGTCAAGGTAAGGAACAGACAAATATTTTGACTTTGTGATTTACTTACATGCCAAAAATCAATCTTTTTTTTTTTCCTAATGAATTATTCTTGTGAAGATTTTTCTTTATTTTTCTAGTGCTGGTTGATAAAAACATTTGTATTACATATTTTAAGAAATTGTCTCTGAAATCTTTGGATGTGGGATTGGCTGTGAGATCCCTTGTTTGATAGCAAATGATTAAGTACCAATTTTGTTTTTACCCCTCTTCTTGTTGCTGTGCTTCTTGCCATGTTTCGTAATACATCTGTTATAAGATGTACTTGGAGTTAAAGAGTAAAAACTATGCCATGATTTCTGTGTTTATTGTAACCAGAGATGATATTTTCTGAAACAGTTTGTTGACTAAAGAGGGAAAAATGCTATTCAATTTATTGTTTCTTCTGTTTGATTTGGATTAAAAAAAAAAAAACTTGTGGGTAAATGTCCTTTTCTAAGAAGAATTCATTTTAATGTGTCCATAGGCACATTAAAAAAAAAAGTGATATCTAACTTTAGGAAAACTGTAAACACAGTGTAAACTGTTTCCCAGTTGGCAAGTGACTTCTTAACGTCTGCAACATTCAATAATTGAGGACAGCCCTGTATTATGAATTCCAGAGAGTTGATGCCTCCAGCAGCCAGCTCTGTTTCAGGCTTAGTGGAGTGGAACAGAAGTACAGATGACTAAAGATAAACCGTTCTAAGAAAGAATTGAGAGGTAACACAAATGTTCTATGATACTGGTTGGCACTCCAGTGATTAGGAGGGGGTTTTTGAAGTCCTGTGACTGCCTGCTTGACTATATGGAAAAGAGGGTAGCAAAATCTTTACCTTTCGGGCCAGTGTCCTGGAAACACAGATGCCCCCCACCCCAACCCCAGCACACACATAACATCTACTCTTGCGGTTCCTATGAAGACTTACTGGTTTGTTCTTCAAGTTTCCGAGAAGGTATTGGCAAAAGAGGGTGTTTTGTTGTTGAAAGTCCAGAAAGAGTGAAATGATTCTCTACAATTATAGGCTCCTTTGAGATAACCTAAGTCATGATTTAGTTTCTGTCTGTATTTGTCTTCATTTCTCCCATCATCCTGTTAGGATGTTCTTCTACCGTAATTAGTGAGAGACATCAATTCAAAAGAGAAGACAAGGAGTTCAGCCTACTAAGTAGCTGAGACATCTCTCACTTCTGCTTCTGTCTTCCTACCAACGTACTATTGTTACTAAAAATTAGTATTTGGAGAACTCAAATCTTTCTTGATTAGATTTCTCAAGTCCAGAGAGGAGGGAGAGGGT
Source organism: Aepyceros melampus (assembly GCA_006408695.1). Lineage (NCBI taxonomy): Eukaryota > Metazoa > Chordata > Mammalia > Artiodactyla > Bovidae > Aepyceros > Aepyceros melampus. Next base: position 486,579 of record SJXQ01005606.1, on the reverse strand, counting down.
GAGACAAATGGAGAGAGTGGATGGAAACATATACACTAACGTATGTAAATAGAGAGCCAATGGGAATTTGCTGTATGACTCAGGGAACTCAAACTGGGCCTCTCTAGAAACCTAGAGGGGTGGAAAATGGGTGGGAGGTGGGAGGGAGATTCAAGAGGGGAAAAAAAAGCAACACGATTTCTCAAGTCCAGCTAGAAAGGAAGGTGTTAATAGCACACAGGAAACAAACTGGTAATAATAACAGCAACCCTTGCTTTAGAATTGCTTTCTGTTCATCTTCCATCAGAAGAAAGCACTTTGTTCCACAGAGGATATAATTCTCTGCTTTCTGCCTTATGTATCTGTATGGGGATGTGGTTTAACAGTATGATCAAAATATATAAGGTGCAGATTTCACATTGGAAAAGAAAATTGGATTTTAAAACTTGAGCGTGTATTGCAGGTATGTAGCGTCAGGGTCTTTACCCGCCCCCCACACCATTACAACCGTGCTCTCTTCCAGTCACGTGGCATATCTCTGTGACCATTGCAGCATGGAAGATTCACATTTAAAGCAAAAATGCATGCAGAGACATATTTTAAAACAAGTTAATGCATTTTGTTATAATATGTAAATAAGCTTCAGCATCAGGTATCAAAACCACCCTGCTGAGTTTCTTCTCTCTCTCTTTCTTGTGTGTGTGAGTATGCTTACTTAAAATGATGTGTGTGTACACACACAGTATATATTCATATGTATGTACACACCCATGTATATCTGTGCAGATATGTGTCTAACTTTGCCTATGTTATAAGTGTTGGGTTTTCTTTATGTTTCATGTGGCATTGAAAAGTTTACTCCTAGTTTTTTCTTTTTTGTGGGATGGTAGAGGGTGTATATAGATAAATATGGGGTTGAGCCAAGAAGTAGAGAGAAACAGAAATCACATACTTCAAATTTGCAGAAAACGTGGAGTCCGTTGGATTCTTGGGGTTGTAATCTGGAAGCAGAAAAAACAAAGAACTAGGAGCCGGTGAAGAGTCGGGGCAGTAAGCGACAGTGGCCTGAGGTGGTGCTAGAGAGTCTGGTCCCTGCGATGGGTTTGAAGCCAGGCGGGGTCACCAGGAGACAAGCCTGTCTCTTTGGGGAGGCCAGGAGAGAAATGATGCCTTAGGGACAGTTACCAGCTTATGATAAAGGCAAAATGCTGCTGTGTTTCCCCTAGTATTTTAAAGCATATCCTAACTGTGCACAATGCTCGGTTTTCTACAGCTGTGTTCTTGTGTGTCTTTGTGAGGACTGGGCAGATTTGGGACAGTTAGGAGTGGTATCCAGCCTGAGGAGCGTGCTCTTAAAAGCCGTTAAGGAACGGGTCCAGTATTTGTCATATAAAAAAATTAACTGGTCACCAAAAACATGCAGGGGTGTTAGGATGGAAGCAGTTGTGACAGGAAACTTGTTGCAAAGTGTTTCTATTTATGTTCGAATGGGATATTTATTGGGACCAATTTTAAGATACTATATGTGTTCCAAAAGCCACACTTGTGTTTTTAAAAATAAAAATGTTTAATTTAGATGGTGCTGTGTACCTTCAGATATTTGTATCTTATTAGGAAAAGAAGAAAGTTATTTTCTTAAGCAAAATTGCTGAGTTTTGAGAGCATTTGCATTTATTTCTAGTTTTGCTCATGTTGGAGAGGTCTGATAGCATGAATGGGCTTTACCCCACATGGAGCTTTGAGCTTATTGTAGCACTGCACACTGATCCCAGGTCAGTGTGATGCGTGAAATCAATTTATTTGAATCTCTTTGCCTCTATAGGAATTTGGCAGCATGCCAGTTGTTTTCATTTAATGTTCTTTGTGTTGAACACAGACAAGCAGGCATGCTTTTGTATTCATCTCTCTTTTGCTCTCTGTCTCTTTCAGCCAATATTTTACTCTATGGATTCTGAGATGAAGAAAGAATATATTATTTATATGATTCTAATCATTACTTAATGTGTGTGTTCTACTTTCTTATCTTTTAAGGGATTTGTTTTTAACATTCCCGAGTTCTCCTAGTGACTTTCTTTGTAGAGAAGAAACATTTTAGAGTTTTTAAATAAATTAAGATTTTGGATGAGGCATAGTAAACCAGACCATAGGTGGTATTTGCTTACCATAATGCTCGTTATCAAAACGGAAAAGAACAGTATTCATTACACCATACCACCAGTGTTTCATTTGTGAACTGGATTATCAAAATCACTGACTTCTTGGGGAGCTTTCTAAGGGTAAAAATTCATACTTTAATTGGGTGCAAGCGAAGACACATGATGAGCGGGGTAGTATTCTGAGTAAGACATCTTGCTGAAGATGCCCCCGTTTTCCCCTAGATTTGGCTTAGATGAATCTCGATGAAGTTCCTTTTTTTTTTTTTTTTTTTCCCCTTTTTAAAATTTGGAGGGTCCTGGCAGGGAACAGCCCAAAGGTTTCTGCAGCACACAGAGGCTCCGAGCTTGGTGTGGCTGTTTTTGTGGAGAGGATGTGTTTCTGGGTCAGCTTTAGGAAGAGGTGCAGAAGGAAACAGACCGGGAGGAGAGAGCTGCTGTGTTGATGCTCCGGGCGGTTCTCGCGGAAGTCGGTCTGAGACCCGGGGCGCCGGGGAGCCTCGGGGTCAGGCCCGCCCCCAGCACCCCGCTTCCTCGTTTAATTACCTGAAGAGCCAAACAGCCCGCCGGCGGGCGTGTGAACGCCCGGTATCTCCGCGGCCGCCTGGCGCTCCGACATCCTGCGCGGCCAGCCCTGTCTGTCCGCCAGCGTCAGGCTGGCTCCCGCCCCGGTTCCTTTGCTTTCTGGAGGCATTGTGTGGAAGAGGGTTTGGTCAGGAATTGGAGGTTCCTGCCAGTGCTGTGTCCCTCTCTCTCTCTCTCTTTCTGGACCAAGTTGACAGACGTGCTTGATTTTTTTTTTTTAATGAGTTTAAAGATCTGTCTTTTTCATTTTACACTCTGGCCTTGCCATGAAACACATATCTCTATCAGCAGCCACAGACGTTAACCAGTGCAGAACTGGTCTCAGTTAATGGGTTCTTATTTTCCTAATTCTTGTTCTTTACTGTCCTTCCCATATTGCCTTTTTGGGTCAGATTCACTGGTAGTTTGGTATGAAACTAGTAATTCAGAGGTTATTTTTATGAGGCTGTTTTGGAATCTTCATCTGTCCATGAAAACAGAATAGTCCATTTTTTAAACAAAGCTGATAGAACAGTGAAGATTTTCCTTTTTTCCTTTTCCATGCAATTTAAATATGGGGACTTGGACATTTGCTGTGGGAAGGGCCACACCCTTTGATGCAGCTGGGGATGGTAAGAAATACTAGGTGGACAGAGACGTGTGGCCAATTTGAGAGTCGTATAGGGTGAAGACTCTGAGGAATGCTTGGAGATGGAGCCATTTGGGAGATCCCCAGAGTGTAACAAGATGTCTTTCCATGAGGAAATCCAGCAGGTTCTTTATCCACAGCGTGGGCTGATGAAATGTGTGTGCTGTTGGGGGGCGGGTGTGGCGGGGAGGGCAAGGTGGTGGTGGTGGGGTTTCCTGCAAAGGGAGGGTAAGGTGTGAATAGTGTGCAGTGGTTTGCTTTTTCCAGCTACTTCATTAGGATTCTGTATGCAAACTTCAGGGCATTTACCCTTTCGATGCACATATGTGCATTCCATTAATGTTAATAGGAGTTGCAGCAGGTAAAGAGAGCAGTGTGTACCTTTGCGTTGTGCAGGAGGCCAGCTCCAGGAAATTGATTCCATTCTTTGCAAGGAATAAAGACATTGGGACTTTGCAGAGGAGAGTTCCGTAGGAATGATTTTCAAAGCTTATTTTTCATATTATATTTATGGAAGCAATGTCAATATTTTATGTGTTTGTCTACCACTCCAGCGAAAAGTATATAATCATTTAAATAATTGGATTAGCCTGGTGCGTCCTGTGATGGAGCTGGCATCACCACGGTCTATTATGCACCAGCGTAAGTAGCTCTGCCATAAGTGTTATGTGTATCCTCAGGCATTGCATGTTTATTTATGTATCAGCCTGCTGCATTTCTTTCAGAGTCTTTCCCTTTCAACATCAGTATAAATATGAGAAAAGAAAACATGTAAATATAATTTAAGCCGCAGTCAACATTTATGACTGGTGCCCTCCTCCACTGACAAACTTCAGGTATCCCTCTTTCAAGCTTCAGCTTTCTGGAAGTTCTGTCTACCTAGAGCTTTCTTATTATGCTAGTAACGTTACTGCCAGTTACAGTATTAGGCCTTAGCAGCAGGGAGTGTATAACGTGAGAAAAGCCTGGAGGACTTTGCAAAGTGTCTGGGGAGAGTTGTGGCTTGCAGGTGGTGGCACCAGGAATTAAAGAGCAAAGTAGTAAGAAAGTGGCGTTGGTGCCTCGTGCTGAGTGTGCCCAGTAAATGTGGAGTGAAAACAGTAAGGAAAAAAGCAGATCCATGAGAAAAGAGACTGGGAGGAAGTGAATTACTCCAGAGAGAAGGGAAACACCAAAATTTATTAGTAACTGTGGACATGTGTTCATTGATCATCAGGAATCAAAATAGGACATTTTGGTATAACAGATAAAAAAAGCCATAGTATTCCAAAATTTTAGTAGTCTGGTGCCTGCAATTAAGAGTAAATTTGTAAAAGTCAGAAGTGAAATTTCCATACAGAGTAAGAATTCTTCGGTTGAGTTTTATAGGTTTTAACTACTGTTCGGTGTATTTCAAAATGTACAGAATTACATTCTATTCTGCTGCCTGGTCTTGTGGAGCAGGAGGAGAGGGCGTTCATGACCACGAAACCCAGTAGGGTCAGAGTGAAACAGTAATTTAAAAATTTATATTGTTATAAAAGCGTATACACTGTGCTGGGTATTATTTGAACAAATAAAGCAGTTTTGCAATGAAAAGTTTAATGGAATCAGTGGTAGTTAAACATCTTTTTTTGTATAAGTTTGAATTTGTTTATAAAGTTGGCAAATTAGTATGTATGGATAGATTTTACTAATTTTCAATGTGGAGAGAGAAATGGAGAGTTTGTTAGAGATAAAAGTCCTGTGGGGGTGGGGGATGGGGGAGAATATGATGAAAAGATTCTGGGATTTTTTTTTTATTATTATTATTGCTGTGCATTTGCTCCACCTGGTGGATTTTGTTGAAAGTGTTTTAATCCATGTTAATGAGAAGACTACCCTGCACACAATTTATAGTAAGATGAATCTTTTGTTTTATTTTTGTTGCTGTGAAAAATAGTTTAATTGCTGTCAAGGTCAAAAACATTTCTGTCTTTTGTTCAGCACTTTCATTGTATTGAAAGTAATATTTATTGTTTATTCTGGTTCAAAAATGCTCGCTTTAGAAGATTTGGAAAATAGAGAAAAATTAAAAGAGGAACATAAACATGATTTATAGTGTCATCACCCAGAACCATTGCATTATTTTGAGAATAGAAGTTTTCAGAAGAGGACCACCTTGCATTTACATTTAGTTAAAGATGTGTGGGACGTTAAAACCCTTACTTTGCCAAAGTGTGATTAATGATGATGATTATATTATTTTTGGACAAATGCTGCCTTTCGAATTCCTAAACTCTAAAAAAAAAGATCAGTGTTTTGCAGGAATTGCATTTGCTGAGCTACATGTCTGCTGAAAGCAAAGGTCGTGAGATAAAGATACCTTGTGCGTTCACAGGGCTGTTCACAGGGGTAATGGGCTCTGTGGCCTGTTCGGCCTACACAGATTGCTTCCTTTCGAAAACTTAAGGATTCAGTTGTGCTTTGATCATCTTATTGTTTTCCTTAGGTTATTCTTTTTTTCTTCTTTGGACCCCAAAAGCTCTGTAACAGAAGGTGAAGTTTTGAAAACAGTGTCTCCATATGCAAGGGATTTGGAGACCTTTTTATTGTCTTTAAAATTGTCATTCATAGTCCTCATTAGCATTTATTGTTGCAAGCGTACAAGCAGAAAATGTGAAATTGGTATGTCATGAATAGCCCCACAGAGCTCTGGAGCCCTCGGATTGCCTGCAGTGTGGTGTGGGCTGGGCTTCCAGGGAAAGCTGTCCAGATGGCTGCCTGCGCAGAGCAGAGCTGCAGGTTTTTGTCTCTGCTGCTGGGAGGAGGGAAAGTTCATTGGAGCATACGCCATCACCCTTGCTTTTAACAAAACTAACTAGCCATTAGTCAGGATGGGGAGCTGGTGACATTGAAACAAAGGTTTTCCATATAGTGTTATAGTCCTTGTCAAATGGTAAGGGATGGATATAGTTAGAGTGTCTTTTATATTATTTCAGTGATTTTTGTAGGTAAGAGACATTCAAGGAAACTAAATGGCAACTTATTGGCAGATTTTACTTGTAAGTAGAGAGTGATTTTTATAGGAAAATGCTTTTGTATGAAGAGGCAGAGTTGATATAGCTAATACACAGCCTTGTGGATTACTAAGGAAGTGTTTTATTTTAAAGTTTTAAAAATAATTTAACCCTTTGCTAGTGCCTGTGGATTAAACTGCACTTAATGATGCTGTGTTTGGAGCTTGCACTTAAATAATGGAACATGCAGATAATGCAAGTGTTAAAGCTTTTATCATTTCAGAATTATTTTGATAGTAGATATTGAAAATCAAAGCTTGTTGATGAAAAAGAATTTCAGTATATTGCAATATTTTAAAGACCTCAGCAATGTTAAAACAATTCACAGTAATTATGAAGACAGATTTTATTTATTTGTGGCATGTGATATTTTATCTTAAACAGATTTCATTTTACAGAAATATACATACATGGTCCCTACATACTTAAATATACTGATACATGTCTTTTTATTCATATGTAGAGGATATTATATTTCACCCAGAGTTGAGAATCAAAAATAGTGCCTAAAAAATTGTTGGAATGTTATAACTAACACTGTATTCTCTATACATTGAAGATGGTTAAAAAAAAAGAAATCAGACATTGTGGCTTATCAGCTTAGGTCATCGCTATCGTTTAAAAGTATGTTATGATTGGAATCTTCAAATCACAGTTTAGAGCACATTAACTCACTCTAACTGATTGGAGATACAGAAATCAAAGGGTCCTGAGTTCTCTGGTTTGACAAGTCACAGGTGAAGGCAAGGGGTCATGACTTCTAGCTCTCAACTTGCCACTTGCCCTGGTAGAGTTGGATTTTTTGACCATTCAGCATGTCCTCCTTGAGACACTGTTTCATGTGGTACTTTGTCATCTAGTTGCAAAAGATCCAAGCAGTGACGCTTTCCTGCTGCTGTGCTGTCTGGTATAATCACCTATGAAGACAGGCTTCCTCTGTCCAGCATGCTTTCCCACCTTATTGCCCCACTTAGGCCCTCCTGGACAACTGCAAATAACCCTTTGACCCCGTGATGTTTATAGCACCTTCAAATTCTCAAGCTGGCCATCACGTCTCCTGGTGCTTTCTGTGATTTAGCAAAGTTCTCGTGAGCCCTTCTGTGGGCTGGCTGAGGGGAGATACAGGTGTTTGCCAGTCCTTTCCCCCAAAGGAAGTATCTGAGGGAAAGAGTGTGAATGTGTCTGGTTGTCTACAGCCAGTATTTACATGAAGGAGTTTAAAAGTGGCAGATTTTCCTCTTACCTTTATAAAATTCTTCACTGAACTTTTTAACTTAATTTTTTTTTTCCTGTCCCACTCATCTCTTTCTGGTTGGCAGCATCTGACGTTGTAGCCTACTATATATGCATAAAACCGTTTGTTTTCCTTACAGACAGTGTATTATTGGATTTATCTTTGTCAGGAGACAACCTATTAGGGCCTTTATTTAATACAGTTTCAGATGTCTTTCAGTGGCAGAAACAAATTAATGTACATTTTTATTAGGTGTTGTATCTATTTAATTGACTGTCAAAGTGATGAGAAGTTAGGAAGTCATCCAAAAGAGAGGTCCATCTTAGCCCAACAGCTCACACATTAGGTAGGTTTGCCCTGTCAGTGGGATGCCTTTAGAAAACACTAATAGCTTCCAGCTGGGTGGAAAATCAAAACCTTTGGGGTCTGACAAAACTAGCAGATTTGAATTTGAAAGCAGAGCTAATGCCTCCATTTTATTTTTTACCACTCGCCCATAAAACATTATTTTCCAATATGTCAGCCTCATTTGGTGGCCAGTGGTCTGAAATTGAAAGTGGAACAAGCAAGCGGAGAGATCTGGACATTAGTGAGTCCGCCCTTTCAAGCTGGTGTGCCACTTTGTGGACGGGTCTTCCCTAAGAGCAGGGGGGTCTTAATGACCATTCATCAATGCTCGTTGGCTGATCACTGAGAGCCTTCCCATTCAGTTTATCAAGTCTTGCACATAAAAAGTCAGAATCAGCCTTCTTCAGCTTTGTTAAAGGCAACTAGGAGTAAAATGCTCCATTTGAACCCATTTTGCCCTTGTTTTTTCACTTTGTTAATGCAGCCCTGCTTAAATGAGTGCTTTTATTGGGTCTGTTAGAATATCTGAAACTATTAATTCTCTTGTATTGAATAGCTGGTGGCAGACCAGAGCAGATGGGGTAGGAAGGTATTTGGTTGGGTGTATTGCTTTCAATTAGGATCAATGAGGTTTCAGCTCCTTTGAATTAACTCACTTAATACCCACTGTGTGAAGTCACAGTGTATCACAACAGCCTGCTCGAAGCAAGTGGAAAGTTAAGAAGACCTGTGGAAAAGCTTTAACTCAAACTCTCCCTTCCCCAGTGTAGAAAGCTTCATTAACTGCAGACAAGTGTCAGAAGATTCTTAGTCCCTGTTGGTAAGTTAGGTTTGAACTAAGGAAAAGTCTATAAGATAGGGATGGTATGTTTTGGAAACAAGTGAGAAACACCTTAGAGTAATAAAATGTCATAATGTCTTTCCAGTGAGTTAAATATATTGTCAAAAATTGATGTATTATTTTGGGAGCCAGGCATTCAGTTGTTGACTAAAGTTACTGATTTGGAAGGTGCTTTTCTTAGATGGCACTCTTTAAAAAAATTGCCTTGAAAATGCCCTGTGTTCTTAATTAAAAGGCATGTGTTAACTAACATGGCTCTTCTAAGGATGATACTTAGTCAGCAGTGAAGTCTTTTGTTTTGAATATATTTTAATTTTAAAAAATATGTTTCTTAGTGGCGACTCAAAACAGTGTTTTCCATCAGAGAAAACTTATATAATAGATATTCTTTTTTTCCCACTCACGTATATAAATGGATTCATCATGTTATTGATTGTCTATTTTTGTTTTACAATTTGGATTCTAGAGATCTTGGATTCTTGTACTCTTTTTTTTTAATTAAAGGGAAAATTATTTCTGTTTAAGTAAGTGTATAGAACTGTGTATCCAGGCTTCCCTGTCCAGGGAGAACTGCCAAGTGAGGTTGGTGCTTTGCTTGCCTCCATGGCTCAAAGGATAAGAGAAGGAAGCTGGTTCCTGGAGAAAATGCTGAACTAGCCTCAGGTGCACGCACACTCTCTGAGGCCTGTTCTGCAATCAGACTTCTAGGTGAGAATCTCCAGGGATCCAGGTTTTGTTGACGTGGATCAATTTAAAGTGGCAATTACTGTAGTCAGATAACAGCTTAAAAAGCTTTTTTACACATAGAAAAGATACATAATCACATGGCATATGGAAGTTCAATTTTCTGAGCTGTGGTGTAGGAACTTGCAGTGTACCGATATTAAGACCCAGTTTTAAAACCGGATATCATCCAGTTCTCTTTAAGTGTATTGCATTTCTGTCCTGTGATTTTCTGTTTAGAAGTGATTCACCATGCATATTGATGAAAGTTGGGTTCCCCCACTGTGAAAATGTTCTCTTTCTAACTTAGGTATGGTATTAAAAAAAAAAATCAGTGCCATGTAGCATTGAGTGGCTTTAAAAAATACTCCCTTTAAGAATGAAAACCTACAGATTTAGAATGCTGGATTTCATAAAGGTCCTACAGCAGGAGTTAATTGATTATCACACTCATGCCTGCTATAAAGCTTTCTGTCATAAGAATGTTTGAGATCAGTGCGTAACTGTTCTGAAATCCATTACACAGAACCTCATTACAAGTGACATCTAACTAAGATGAACAAAAAGATTGGCCTCATAAATAGAGTGCAGTATACTATTAGTGACAGAATGGAGTAATCATTATGAATTGTAGTCTTTTTACAAGTTGTCTCTTGACAGTGATGGATTTTTGAGGGGTTCACTCGATGAAGCAGCGCTTCGTATTGGGGGGCTGTAGGAGTTCTTATTGATTGGCACTGTTTAGCAAAGATCTATTTCTAGTTTGTGCAGGGTGTGTGTGTGTGTGCGCTTTGAAGCAGGTTGTGTGCCTTCTTGGCTAGAGGTATAGGAGGAGGGAGGAGGCAGAAGTCAAGAGTCACTGCCTCTGATTTCAGATGGGTTTGTTTTTATGCTTTCTTTGAGGCAGCAAGTAGGGGGAAAATCAATCTGCTAAGGGCCAGAAGCATGTGGAAAGGGTAGAACAGGCACAGGACGAGCTGAAGATCTGTGAAGGCAGGGCAAGAGTTAAGGGGATGCTCCTGGCTGTCTATTCATTGAGCTTGTGGGCTGGTCGGAGGCTCCTGAGTGGAGTTGTTTCTGTTTATACTGGATTGAACAGCCACTGGAAAGGTAAAGCCTGAAGGCTCTGTCTCATCATGTGCCGTGTTGTGAAAACAAACACGCAGAAACCTAGGAAAGATGCGCCAGTGTTAAATGGAGGAAGAGTTTTAGAAGTGAACAGAATTTTCCTTCTGCCTGGCATTTTTGTGTGTGCAGAAAGGCATGCAAGGCAGGCAGGCATATGTTTCTTCTATGAGGCAAGGATGTTTTACAAAGGACTAAAGAGGGACTGCTGAGAGGAAAATAGCCGGCTTTAGATAAAGCACTGTAACAAAGGCTCGTAGTTTTATATATCATGGTGTCCATTAAAGCTTAATAGGGAAGAGTCCATTGAACCTGGCTGGGTATGTGTTATTCATGGGAGGGATAAACATTTAAGAGCGTGCAAAAAAAATCAGAAAGCAGGAGGACGTGATTGTTCAGCTTTTGAAAAGGCTTTACAGTGAAGATTTTGTTTTCATCTCCTATGGATCTCTATGCAAGGTAGAGGAGAGTAAGCTAAGCATGTTTGGAGCATATCAACGCAGGGATCCCAGGGGGTTAAAAGCACGCTAGTAAAATAAAAGTGGTCTGCTTCTGCTTCTCCAAAGTGTTCTATTTTACACACACTACTGAGAAGCTGACAAAGGGAATGATTCTGATACTTTTGTCTGTCTGATAAACTGGCACAGTCTACAGGGTCTTGGAACAGGTTTTTTAATGCTGCTTTGGATTTCCAGTTCAATAAACAAGCTTCGAGGTCCCTGCCTCCGTTTGTTTGTTTGTTTGTTTTTTTAATAAAGTGCCCAATGATGGAGTTGTTAACCTGTGAACGTGTCAGGGACAGCTCTCCTTGTGAGCCCTGGGAGGGTGGGGGGCAGGTTGCCTTTCTCTTCATTCCGGCAAGATAAGAGTTAACTTGCACGGGGCTGGGGGGGGTGGTGGGGAATGAATTATTCAGCATTTAGCTTATCATTCTGCGTTTTTACTTTCCTGTTCTTGGGTGCTCTGGAACTTGCTGAGAGAGGGCCGGGGGTAAGGGGAGGCCGGGGTGGCCCACACGTCCCTGTCATTGTTCTGCCTGGAGAGACGGGGCTGGGTTCAAGGCCACATGTGCTCCTGTCATCATCCACATTTCTGCTCCAAGTGCAATCCGGAGTGTCAGCTCTCCATCTGTCCCCGCCTGGCAGGCGCACGCGCCAGCACCCCGCCTCGGGCTCGGGCGCCCCGGCCCCCCTGCCGGCCCCCCTCGCTCTGCCGCCCCCGATTCCTGGACGGGAGGCATGAGCCCTGCGCGCGCTTCCTCTTAGGGGAGAGAGAGAGAGAGCCACTCTCGGTGTGGACGCTGCATTCAGGAATGCCCGGTGAGTGAGCCCCACTCCGCTTTCTCTCTGTGGTTTGTCAAAGGAAGCAGGCTTACTTTTCATTACTGCTCGGAAAAGAACCTTCTGCCCACAGCGGGCTGTATCTTAAGGTGGGCAGGCAGAAGCTGTGGCAGTGACCGAGGTGGATGGTGGCATTAAAAAAGAGCCATCAGAATCTGGGGCCAGGGCTCCAGGGGTGGAAGCCTCGCCTTTAAGACATGGGAGGTGTGTTTTCAAGACTGAGGGCAAGTCCAGCCACGTTATCTGTTGGCCAGAGCAATTCACTCGAGGGATTTAGCTTCAAGTAAGAAGGATGTTTTCTGCTGTGGATTTCGCGACTGTCATCTGTACCTCGTGTCCTGGACATTTCATCTGTGGTGGGAGTGTGCAGATCGTGGTGGAACCCTGGGATAAGGTCTCTTTCGAAAACTGTCTATGTCAGAGAAAGTGAAGGGAGCTTTAGGGACTACTGATTATTTCAGTCTTGTCCTAAATTGCAGCGCTGAGATGTCATCAGGCAAATAATTGAAATCGGTTAATTAAAAATAGAAAGTCTGCTGAATTACTGACTCTGTTGTGGTCCTGGAAATTTAATGTATGTTAATTTCCTCTGAAAAATATTATTTTTGGAGCCCAGAGTGTTTCTGTGATTGTTGCCAGTGAAGGCTCTGCTTGAAAATAGAGAAGCCTGTCGGGGCAAGGGTGTTTCTGTTCTTCTCAGGAACGATCTGGACTGCCCTTTGCTTACTTTGAGTAGCAGGTCTCAGATGAAAAAGAGAAGACAGAGAGAGATCCTCCAGCTGGCTGATTTGTGTGGGTTTTTTGGGGAGGACAGGCAGAAGAGGCTGTGCTTGGCCCAGGGTTTGTACACCTCACAGATGGTGTTTTGAAACAGTATCTGCCAGTTTTCTGCAACCACAGTTGTGTGTAGGTATCGCCAGTTGTTTGAAGAATCTTTTTCCCTTTAGAATGTGTCTTGTAAGTCCTCATCAGCGAGGATGCATTTGTGACCGAACTGCACCTTTTCGTTAGTTCCATGGAGGAGGGATGTGTGTAGCTGAAATATGGGAAAAATCAATTTTCAAAAAGACAATGACTGAGGTCTCTGAAAGGTCATTTTAACTCTTTCAGCACTCATCTTGATTTATATGCACCAAGCAGCTGAAGATGTAATGTGCATGGAGTATGTGATATGGAAGCTGTGTGAAAAAGTGCTTGTGTTTTTTTATTTAGCCTGAGTATTGTATAGTTTCATCTGATTTTTATGTCATCAGTCAAATCCAACTTGTTTTTATGCTTTTAATACATATGTGGTAAATGATCTGATCTGTCAGCATTTTGTAGAGTCTGTATTTTGTTTTGGTAAAACAGAACCGCATAATAACCCAAAGCCATTTGTGAATGATGACAAGTGAAAGAGATTAGGTAGGACCCTTGCTATCCCATATTAATTACGTGATTTTAAAGTATTCTTTGAAACATCCTTATTTAAAATGCATTGAACCATATTTAAGGTTTTAGAATCATTGATAAGTGTGTTTTAGTCGTTAACATCTGACTAGTTCTAAAGCAGTAACCTGAAGTGTAGGCAGTGTTTCTCACTCTCTCTTGCTCATCAACTGTGTTAGCAAACCTTGTTACTTGGATGTGGAGAACATATTAACGCTGGGACTACAAGCTTGTGCCAGAATGGTGACACTTGAGCAGTTCTGACACTTGGCTATTTTTGACACCCATCTGTATTTTTTAACCACTACTATCGGACTACCTCTTAATAATGGTTTTAGCATATTTTTGTCCATACATACGTACTTCTATTAATGGGCGTTTTTACCATCTGGGACAGATCTTACTTTTAAGTAAGACAATATGTGTACAAATTAAAAGGACGTATTTCTGGTAATCTGATATTGTCACTATTCTAAATCTATATTAACATTCATCATCATCCTCATCACTGTTATCTTTCTTCCATAAGACAAGTGTCAGAATTGGCTCCTGGTTGTCCAAACTTGATGTCACAATTCTCAGATCTAGGACCTTTTTCATAAAAATGGGGGGATCCCTGAAAATAGATGTGCACAAACTGAATTTATGCGAAGATATACCAGTCGTGGGGATGGGTAGGTAAAGTCTTAGTTTCAGGGCTTTTATAACTTTGTCCGTTTAAAAACAAAACAAAACAAAAAACAACGCACTTTAGCTATTGATAGCATGCTGTTTCAAAAGGAACCAGGAAAAGTCGAAGAGAAGGCCATACGTGCTTTTAAAGAAATAGATGGTACTATTTTTATGATTAAACTCAATATAAGGAAATATCATTTTACTGCCTGTCACTTAGTAACAGCTAGATTCTTGTGTTCAAGGGAAGAAAAATGTTTGCTTATGAGAAGGCTGGGAGACTCTGGGAATTACAGTATTTCAGGAAGAGATGGCTCTGAGCTTTCTGAAACATTTATATTTTTATCAATCTTGGTATAATATTATCAAAGAACATATGTTGACCTACAAAATACTTTCAGGACTGTTGCCTTAAAAGGACAATAAGTGAGCACAGTCTGTGTAGCCCAGAAATAGTGCTGTTCTTTCAGAAGATGGCTAGCATTAGGTCAGACCACCCTTTCTCAATGTTCTCAATGGTCCTGCTCTCCAGATGTGACTGGAACTTTTTTTAAGTTCAAGTTTCCAAAAAAAAAAAAAAAAGGTTTGTTTTCAAAATCTGGTTTTACTTAAGACAGCTCCATCCTGGAGTGCATTTCATAAATTGCCCACATATTTTTCTTAGCAGAGAACTTAACTGGCTGTAATTTTTAACACATGGCCACATCATGTGATATTTTCAAAACACTTACACATAGCTTTAAGAAGGTCCCTGCAGAAATGATCCATCCTCTCACAGCCGCCCTTTTTTTTTTTTTTTTTTAAACAGCATATCTGCATTTTCCATTTAGGAGAGCTATATATTATTAGCTTACATTTTTGGGTAGTAAAACAGTACATTGCTGATTGTAAAACATGGACTTTATTATCTGCTGAAAATTGATTTGGCATTTATAGCCACTGTGTACTAGACTGTTTTTCTGTTTTTAACATTAGTACTTGCAAGCGATGATTTGTGTTAAAAAACAGAAATGAAATTGCCATGGACAGACAACTGCTAGTGTCCCTCGCAAGTGAACTTTTGGATAATGCACCTGGTTATGATTTTTTTTTTTAATAGATGCATCTAAATGCTATTATACAAGAACAAGAAACACAGCAGGCCATGTACTGTCACTGTGTTTTACCTTGCAAGTTGATTAGCCATTGTTTTAGGCTAACTCTTTGCTGTAGCACACAAGCCTCCTGCTAGCTATTACAGACAGCTATATCAGCAGCAAATATCCAATTATAAATGTAGATTGTGCAGGCATTACTTTTTTGGTAGCAGGCATTTAGAAGTTCCAGCTTCTTTTCAAACCCTGGCACCAGTTCCCTTTTTCTTTTTAAATTATTTTCTGTTAATATTTCTGAGTATTTTGACCTTTTAGTTCTATGTATTTAAAAATAATATTTGGAAATTTTTACAAGGCATCTTCCTGCACAGTTAATAATAGTCTATTGAAAACAAGATAATATTTTTTAGAATAAACATTTGCTTAGTAGGCATTGTATCGTCCAGAAATGTTTATTAACTGTTTCATCACTACACTGATATTTGACGTTTGCAAAGGAGATGCTGTAAAAACCATATTCTGAACAGACTTTGGAATCATCAAAGGAACAAAATACATTTTAGAGCCGGAAGATTGATCTTGAAAGTGCCTTCAGTTTGCAGGTGGTGACACTGAGGCTCAGGTGATTTTGTAAAGTAAGTAGAGTCTCGCGGTTGACCCTTCTTTCAGCCACATTGCCATCTTGGTGTCAGTCGTCCTTTGTTGCCTTTACTTTCTACCCTGGATTTCTCTTACCATGTGCTTTCTCCCTGTCTACTCCAGGGCTTCAGGTCCATGTGCGGGAAAACTCTGTAACAGTAACCACCTGACCTGTGGCAAAGGTGTGCCGTCAAATGTATCTTATAGTTGTTTGGAAGTTAGAGAGCCTAAATACAGTTAATTATTGAGTACTGAGCAGATCGAATAATCTTCTTAGTCAGATTGTGACGACTGAGGGCATTCAGGTAGTAGACTTTTGTGGGTTGCTGAAAAATGTACCAGGGGCCAAATAACTCTGGTTCAGTCTCCCCCCTGCCATGCCTTCAAGGAGTTTTGAGTTCTTATGCTCCAGGCAGAGAAGTAAACAGTAGTTATGATATGGAATAGCAAGAGCCTAGAGACAGGTATGGGAACCAGAGGCAGGTCGTGCCTGATGGGATTAGGAGGCAAGCACAGTGGGGAGGACACGCGGACCGTGGGCTTATGGGCCTTGACTGTCTCCTGCTTCTCCAGATCGGATCTCTGTTAATGTTACTTAATTTTTAGTTTGCTGTTCTTATACTGAGGACAGGATACTGGTTTTTGTTTATTAAGTTTTAATAGCTGTGTGTGTCAGTGAGTACGGCATTGCTCGAAAGCAGTTTCTTTGTGTACAATTGTGATTCTTTGGTGGCTGACAGTATCTAGTGGAATACATCATTAACTTAAATGACTCATAACTTGAGAACAATAGGATTTCACACCTGACCAAGAAGCAGGTTTATCTGGCTGGCTTTCTCAAACAGCTGTTTGCATTAATTAATATTAATGTAAATGTACTTTCTGAGAATGTCTAGCTTAATTATGTTTTTCAACCCATAGAGTTCCAATCAAAGGAAACAGGAAATCCTCTTAATCTCAGAGGGAGTGTATAACTGCCATCTCTGAACAGAATAAATCTCTGATAGTATAGTAAGCCTTTTATTGAAAGCCTGTATATGCCAGGCCCCAAGGCTAGGCACTTTGTATACTTACTAATTCTCACAGTTCTGAAAGGGTTCCTGTGACCATGACGTCTATTAATATTGGAAACCCGAAGAGCAGGTAAATTAAGCATTTTCCCCGAAGACACACAGATATCATTAAATGGCAGAGAAGGGATTCTCTCTGGTCTGTCAGCTGATTTTTTATTCCTTTTTAAAAACTTTTCTGTGTTTGTTAATTTTCGGTTGTGCTAGGTCGGCCTTGCACACTTGTAGTTGCGGTGCACGGCCTTCTCGTGGAGGTGGCATCTTTTGTTGCAGGCTATGGCCTCTAGGGCTTGCAGGCCTCAGGAGTTGTGGCCCTTGGACTCAGAAGTTGTGACCTGCAGGCTCTTGGGCTTAGTTACCTCGTGGCATGTGAAATCTTCTTGGACCAGAAATTGAACGCATGTCCCTTGCATTGGCAGGCGGATTTTTAATCATTGGAACACCAGGGAAGTCCTTGTTTTCTTTTTTTTTAAAGGAAGGGTGAGTTATGTTGTGTTTGGTGAGAGGATGTTTTGTAATGGAAGCTAGGTGGAAATGTTTGAAGAGGGATGTTTGAATTTGGAGTAGAGTAGCAGAGAAGGTGGAATTCTCGGTGCTGGAAACTAAAAATGGAAAATCATTAGCCTCAGTCGTCAAGAGTGATCTTGGGTAAAACAGGTTAGGAGAGTAGTTATTTCTCTGTGTAGTTCTACGGTTGAGAAAATGCAATGGGGAGTAATAGGCGTCAGGGGACTAATGTCCTTATTTTGAAAAGTCTAATAGAAATTGTAAATTGACTCCCTGATGAAGCTGTGTAGGTTAACTAAGATACCACCTTTCTAGGCTTTTGACATGAGGTAATTCTGGCTATCTTTTGTTGATCAGAACCTCAGATGGAGTATTTTCTGTGTTTTGGACGATAGTAGGAAAATGGAAATCAAATGATGTGTTCAACACATGGGCAAACAAAATTGTTGAATATTGTGTGGTTAAAATTTGTCATGAAAGTCGCTCAGTCGTGTCCGATTCTTTGCCATACAGTCCATGGAATGCTCCAGGCTAGATACTGGAGTGGGTAGCCTTTCCCTTCTCCAGGGGATCTTCTCAACCCAGGGATCGAACCCAGGTCTCCCGCACTGTAGGGGGACTCTTTACCAGCTGAGCCACAAGGGAAAAATATCAAATCTCTTGGTCATGAGGCTGCTGGGTACCTATGTTCTGCCCCAGGAGGTTCTAGGCAGGCGGACTGTTAGCAGAAAATGAGCCCATTGTAGGAAAGCACATTAACTTTTTTCACTATGCCCCCCCCCACCTTCTAAAAAAAAAAGCAGTTGATTTAAAAATTGTGGACGGTTTTCCCTAGAAGATTTCACTTCTGTTTTCCACATTTCTCTTTTAAAGGCTAAGTGATAAGTGCAGTCTGTAAAAAGTCTCACTTTATTAGAGGGATTCTTTTAATTCTGTGTGGTTTACTAACATCGTACCGTGTACTTTGATGCTCTCGCAAGAAAGTAAATTTGAAAGTACCGATGAGAACATGATGCTGTAAAGAGTTTGGCCTTAAGAGCTATGTAATTAGATAGGCAGAAATGCTCTTTAGGAAGAAGGGATGTTAGAGGGTGTCTTTATCATGTGTTTATGGCTTTAACAAGAGTCTTAAAGAGTTTGACAAAATAAACAGACCATTCTTAATAATCAGGGATGATTGTGATGGGGTGCTAAGTTATTTAGAACTTTGAGAAAGACAGTTGCACTTCTAAGCATCTCATTCCTTTACATTTGAACTTTGCATGATTTAAACTTCCCTGCCTTCCTCTGGACTTGTTTGGTTTAATGATGCTCGAGTTATTGGGAGGAAAATGCGTAATAAAATTTGAGGGTCCTGTGGTAACAGTTTATATATTCTTTCATTTGAAATGCTTAACATGTGTCCCGACAAAGATATGACTGGAACAAAGAAAGGCCTTGATTCTGACACTTTCCCTGTGAAATAGGCATTGTTTCCTCTTTATAATGTTTCTGTCTGAACCTGCATACTCGCACTTATGGCAACATCTCATTTGAAAGGTCTGTTAATATTTATTTTTTCTTTCTTTCTGCTCTAGTATTAGTTGTATGAGACAGCCTAGAGACAGGAAAATATTAAGGAATCAGAATGAAGATTTTTTTTTTTGGTCCATAGAAAGCACTTTATTTTCTTCCAGTCTTTCTGCAGTGTTCTTAATCATTGGTTTATAGAATGTAGAATAATAGAAACCAGAGGTAAAATCTCACTTGTCAATTACCCAAGCATTCTCTTGAATACCAGTGTTTGCTTGTGTGTGCTGTGCCTCGTCGCTCAGTCATGTCCAGCTCTTTGAGACTCCATGGACTGGAGCCCTCCCAGGCTCTCTGTCCGTGTGGATTCTTCAGGCAAGAGTATCGGAGTTGCCATGCTCCTCTCCAAGGCATCTTCCCAACGCAGGGATCGAACCCAGGTCTCCCGCATTGGCGGCTGATTCTTTAGTGTCTCAGCCACCAGGGAAGCTTGCTGGTTAGGAAATATATATAAAAAAAAATAGTATATATAGATGTGATCAAGCTTTCACAGATTTTTCAAGATTTTGTACAATTTAGGAGTCTTTCTAAAGAACTTTGCTGAAAGAAAAGTTACCTGTTGTTATTTAACTATTTGCTACATAGAGGAATATCTTTCTGGGTGTTTCCCCACCCCCCCTCCTTTGGTCCCAACTTTTAGCACATCTTATTACCTTTTTTTTTTTTTTTTTTTTTAATGCACTCCTTTCAGAGTCTGGAGAACTAGTTAAAATCTCTGAATCAGCTACTTACTCCCTGTTGTTTTGGGCAAGTAACATAATTTCCCAGGTGAAGAATGTCTTTCTACTTATGTTTCATTTTTATCTACATTTTACTCATATATTCTGGGGATAAAGCCTTTGGTACTTTGGTACATTTTGCTTCATACGTTCTGTGGGTAAAACGTATCGGTGTGATGTTAATATACCTATTCCTAAAACTTCTTGGAGAATCAAACCATTTTGTAGTGTTTTCCAGAGAGCAAAAGGGTATCTCTTTAAGCCCCAAAGTTGCTTCTGTTTACTTATTTACATTTCTATGCCTGTCGGTCAGTTATTTTGAATGGCCCTGGTCTTTCAGCTTTCAGCTGTGTTCTTTATCAGTTTGTGCTGGACATGCTGTATCTTTTGCTTCATGATTTGAGTTTATATTATAAACAATAATATTTGTTGTGTTTATGAGGCCAGAGAGCACAGGACATCGGGAATGTCCGTGGCTGAGTGTGAGTCAGACTTCTTCCACTTTGTGGTATCACCAGGAACAAGCAAGTCGTTTCACTGTCTGAGCCTCACTTTCCTTGTCTGAGAAGCAAGGATTCTGCTTTGCTGACTTTTGTTTTGTAGTATGGTGGTAGTGATTATGATTGTCAGCATGCTGTGTCTCCTTGAAAAGCAGAGTACAGGACTTTTACATATAAGCAATAATGATTAAAGTCAGACAGTGATACTCTCTGGACTTAAAGCATAGGGGAGAGCTTTCCAATGACATAGAAGGACTCTAGGGTGTTGTGCTTGTGAGTTTTATCTATAGTCGGTAGAATTTTCTCTCCCTTCTGCCTATCCTCTTTCTGTTCCTGTGCCCACACGTCCACCCATTCCAGTAATTGGCTAGCTTGAAAACCATATAACCAAAGTTAGAGTGGTGAGTAAAATCATGAAGTGAATGCTTAGGTGAAAATGTGGAAAGCCCATCTTGTTCTGTTTTGTTCCCACAGATGTTAACTAGTGGTGGGTTTAATTTGTGGAGTCATTTTAGGTGTCTCTGAGACTTTTCCTCCTGACTGATTTTCATTTCTCTTAGCAGGAGACATTGCCCAGAGAACTGAATTCTAACCTTTTATGTATTCCAGGATACAGACTCTTCATTGTTTAAAATAAGAGACATTTTAAGTGTCATCAGCTCTTCTTGATAAAGCTGCCATTTGCTTTAATATCTTGATTTCCTAGTTCTAAAAATTCCATTCCAGGCTACCCATGAGGTAGGAGGCAGAGAGTAAGGAATCAGCAAATGTTTACTTAATGAATAAGTGAGGATGAGAGGTGGACTGGGATTCAAGGGATCTTAAAGAAAGAATGCACAAAGCATGTTAGATATGAGGGGGGGAAATTAAGTAAATCTTATAGAAAGTTTTGGTAAATGATATTTAATAATCAGGCATTTTCTTTGAGCTGTGGAAAGATTAATTTTTTGGCCATATACAACTTTCTTGGCAGCTAGCTGCATATTAGTTAAAATTGCATGTATTATAAATCTGATAATTTATCATGATCATATTTACTAAAAGTATGACAATATATAACACTTAAAAATAAGCACTCTCTGACATAATTACTGAAATCAGAAACAAAGCCCAGGGCTTTTGACGGTTATAATATTTGGGGAAATTAGTGCTTTCTCTACATGGGCACTTGCCTGCAGTTTGGGAGGATGGGTGTAAGGTGTCAGGGATCCAGCAGACATAATGAGTAGGATTCTGTGAGCTGAGTTGCTCAGTTGCGACCCCATGGATTGCAGCTCACCATGGAATTTTCAGGCAAGAATACAGGAGTGTGGGTTGTCATTTCCTACTCCAGGGGATCTTCTCGACCCTGGAAGGCCTAACAAAAGATAAATATTAAGAAATACTTTCACCTTTTCGGTTGCACGGTAAATTCTATCAACAGTTTCTTCTGCCAGTAATCTCAGATGAGTAGCAGTTGAATAGTCTAAGATTTATCATAAAGACTCCAGAGAGATTATTAAAATAATTCATGCAGTGCTTGGTACATGATTTTTTAAAAAACATAACTTCTATAATAGTGGAGCTTTCTTTAAATATCTTTGCCCTCTTATATTTGTTTCTAAATATACATTGAATCCTTTGAAAGGGATAGGAGGGCAGGTTTGAGTCTCAGAGACTATCACTTTGGAAGAATATTCTTGCTAATTTAACACATATTTTATGTCTCTTAATTTGTGCCTTTAAAAATTTATAGAAGATCATTGTAGCTTATCCACTGAGTGGTTGTTTTTACAGGGATATTGCTGGTAGTCTGCATGGATTACAGACTTTCCAAGAGTCTTT
The DNA here is from genome assembly GCA_006408695.1 of Aepyceros melampus. Classification (NCBI taxonomy): domain Eukaryota; kingdom Metazoa; phylum Chordata; class Mammalia; order Artiodactyla; family Bovidae; genus Aepyceros; species Aepyceros melampus. Next base: position 464,563 of record SJXQ01005606.1, on the reverse strand, counting down.
GGGCACTTTGGAACGTAGTATAGAATGATGTAATGAAGTGGTTCTTAAAGTGGGTTTCATGGACCAGCAATATCATTATCACCCAGGAACTTACTGGAAACACCCAGTTTCTGCCCCTCTGCAAACTTAATCAGAAACTGAGGTAGTCCAGCAATCTGTGTTTGAACAAGCTCTCAGAGGCTTCTGAAACGTATTCAAATTAGACATTTGTAAATCATAACGTTTTGTCTCCTTGGGTAGTCCAGAGAAAATACCCATTTCTTCTTATCATGGAAGTCCCAGTGAATGGAAATCAAGGTGATTTATTTGTTCTAAATGATATACTTTAAAACAATGCCGAAGGGATGACAAAAAGCATGTTTGTTCAGAGCCTTGGGTTTCTAACAGCACATTTGGATGCCCACACATTACACCTGAACTGAATGAGATAGGTAAGAGAAGGTGCATTTCAAGCCAGTTCTGGGATGTTTATTTCTTCTGATCGTTACCTGTAAAGACACTCATCTATTTCATTGCGCTCAGGTACCATTTGTAATGCCCTTGCCTTGTTTTGAGGCCAGCTTCTGATCAGTCAGAATTTTGTGAGTTTAGCTCGATCATCTTTAGCGACTATTTAGGCAGACCCCAATTTCACAATAATATTAGTCGTCTAGCAAGTTTAGATATATCACAGCATTTTATTTTTCTGTGTTGAATGTAAATGAGGGGTCCGTGTGATTACGGATGGCCCATCAGTAGTGCCTGGAAAGGATTTATTTCCTGCATCTCCTGTGTCTGCTGCTGTTCTCTTTTGTGCGTGGTGTGCCTTCAGTAAGTGCAGTCTGACACGCTTTGTGGCCTTTGCCTCCTGTGATAAAATAGATTGAAATGATTCCTGACACCATCTGGTGAAGAGGAGCAGCCCTGGAGGACTGTGCTTTGAGAGAAAGTAACTGAATGCTAAGAAATGTGGAAGTCTAGGGACACTGGCAAAGGATTTTTTTTTTTTAAAGAGCATGAACATTAATACATCTTCTTGAGGTTTGATGGGACATTACTGCCTACTGTCCCATCTGGTGCTTATGATAGCATAGCATATTAGCATGCTGCAAGTTCATAATGTATTCAGGGGGAGGAAACATCCCTTGCATACCAATTGAGGCATCCTCTCTTCAGAACTGCTTTTGAATTTCAATGATGTTTATATCTTCCAAGCCGTGACTTAACCGAGCATTTCCGCGCGAAGGAATAACATGAGTGAGTGAGAGAGAGAGAGAGAGGCTGTGTGTTCATGGTCTCTCCTATTCCCTCATTAATTTATCTTCCTCCCTTTTTTCTTGATGAAATTATAAGTGGTTATTAATATTAGGTTTTATGACTTTTAATCCTTTCTGTTTTGAAACCACATAATATTTCATTATTATCTCACTTATGACACTTAAAACAGTTTGCTTTGTGAAATTGTGTAGCTGTCCCCTTGTAGACGGAACACTTTCAAGGGTCAGGCCTGTGTGTAATTATGTATGTGTCTCCATGGCACCTAGAGCTCGGTCATTGGTCATTCACTTAAAAAATATCTACTGAGCTCACACTGTGGATGTGACACTGTTGTAGGTACTGAGTAAGACTAATGGGTCTTTCCAAGCCTTTGTATTTTAGTTGGTAAGAGGCAAACAATAAACAAAGAAACAGATAACATCTCCAATATAATGTCTCTTCACTATTTCATTCAATTTAGCTGTAATGTGTGGGCATCCAAATATGCTATTAGAAACCAAGGTTCTGATCCAAGGCATTTTTTTTTATCATTTCTTGAGTATCATTTTTTAAGTACATCGTTTAAAACAAATTACCTTGATTTCCATTCATTGGGAGCTTCGTGATAAAACACAAATGGGCATTTTCTCTGAACTACACAAGGAGACAAAAAGTTATGGATGAAAGTGAAAGTTGCTCAGTCGTGTCCAACTCTTTGCAACCCCATAGACTATAGAGTCCAGGGAATTCTCCAGGCCAGAATACTGGAGTGGGTAGCCTTTCCCTTTTCTAGGGGATCTTCCCCAATCCAGGGATAGAACCAGGTCTCCTGCATTGCAGGCAGATTCTTTACCGGCTGAGCCACAAAGGAAGCTCGCGTATATTGGAGATGGTAGGCTATCCCTTCTCTAGCGGATCTTCCTGACCCAGGAATTGAACCGGGGTCTCCTGCCCTGGTGGCTCAGACGGTAAAGCGTCTGTCTACAATGCGGGAGACCTGGGTTTGATCCCTGAGTTCGGAAGATTCCCTGAAGAAGGAAATGGCGAACCACTCCAGTACTCTTGCCTAGAAAATCCCATGGACAGAGGAGCCTTGTGTCCATGGGATAGCAGAGTCAGACACAACTGAGCGACTTCACTTTCTTTCTTTCTTTCTCTTGCAGTGCAGGCGGATGCTTTACCAACTGAGCTCTCAGGGAAGCCCAGAGTTATGGATAAGTACAATGGCAATCCATGCTAGCTGCAGGGTAGGTGAGTGGGGCCACTTATTTAGATTGGATTGTCAAGGAAGGCACTTTTAAGGAGATAGCATTTTTGCAGAGACCTGAAGGATCTGAAGAGTTAGTGGCAGAGGAAGAGAAAGTCCAAAAGTCCTGGGTTAAAATATGATTGGCATTTTCAAAGGTAGTTTGAGCCAAGTTCAGGGCTTAGTCCATTGCTAGGCATTGGGATTTTATTCTTAACGTGTCAGAAGCCATCAAAAGTGACTTAACAGTACCTTTTAAAAGAGTAAATTGAGCTTCTCTGTGTCATGTTCGGAGGCACTAATCAACTATCAGAGGAGTGAGATGCGCCTTTAAGTCCACTGAGGCACTTTGGAGAATTGCAATTAACACGAATTTTAGAATCAGAAAAACATTTCTTGGATTCTGACCTTGATGTTTGACTCTGAGCAGCTTCTTAGCCTTTTTCGCTCATGTCTTCTCGTCTGTTGAAAGGGAAAGCTAGCACCTAAAATCATGGTGGTGCTGTGAAAATTAAGTGAGGTAATTCATTTAAAAGAACCAGCATAGGGCTTTGTTCTTAAGAGGAGCCTGCTCTACCATTGACACGCACGGATCAAATAAAACATTTGGGATGGTTTCGAGGAATATTGAAACAGTTGGCATTGTCTTGTTGGGAATCCTTTTCTGGGACTGTTATCTTCTTAATAAAACACTGTTAACATATTGCCAGGGTAGCAGTGTGCAGCGTCTGTGGTCTGTCCCTTTTGGTCTGGAATCAGGTACAGAAGGAAACTCAAGGAATTCTGTGGCAAAGTCCATACCCCGTGAAACAACCTGGGATTTTTTTTTTTTAATTTAAAAAATTTTTATAGGTAACACTCTTATCTCTCTCTCTCTCTCTTTTTCTTTTTTTTTGAAAAATTTTAACATGAGGAAATTAAATTGCATTCTGGAGAGAAAATGGTGGTTATATCAAGGATATTATAAAGAGTTTTAATTCATAAAGCAGTAACAGTTTATTAATTGCATAGTTGTTAGATATAAACCTTTTGAAAGGAATTTCTAATGCACACAAATGGTAAAAATCAGAAGCTCCATAGTTTTTGCATGCATGAAAAACTTAATTGCAAGAAGCAATTCTGTGACGATTTTCATTTAGCCTGTGAGGCAGCGTTAAAATTTTCAAACTTTCTGCAGAAGAAATTGTGGGGTTGCGGGTAGGAATAACAAGATGTTGCTTGTGGCTGAATGTCTACAGAGAGTTCCAAGTTACCGTTGTCTTGGATATAATTTTATGAGATATATAGATTAGTTGAGTTATTCTTTAAACTCGCTACCCACTTTTGCAATTATGTATGTATTTTTGGCTAGAGGTTCTCCGCTCCTCAATCTGTAGGTTTTTGTTTTTTTTAACTATCCGTCCTCCTCCACCCAGCATCAGAAAAACAAATAATGCATAAGGAATGTGGAAGGGGAGGTAGTGTGGGTAATTCAGGCAAGTTTCGTCAGCACTTAACCAGATTCTTGGAATGTTTTTTGATGTCCGACAGAACTGTACAGAGCTGTTGACAGCTGCACGTTGAGTCACACTTATTGCTGCTGTGTTCTGGTTGGAGTGTGAGAAGGAAGGAGGGAAGGAGAAGAACTGAAGAAGTTCGGGAGGTGGAATCACAGTTCTGAAGGAGGCAGCTGGCTGTTGGCTCCTAAGACAGATCCTTTTCCTTCCTTAAGCCCCGGTTGCATTCTTAACAGCCGCATCTTTCAAAAGTGATGGGGTCTGCACGCCTCCAGGAAAATTCAGAGGGGATCGTTTCCTTACTGAGAAATAGCCTTACAGAAACCTTGTAGGCCATTCAGCACCCCGTGCGCATCCTCCTTCCGCCCTGGAGGATGCCATGAATACAGATACTCGGGTGGTGATTGTTTTCCTCCAGAAAGAGAGGACAAAGAAAAGCTGGCTGGTCAGGTGAGATGGGCGGACACGTTAGCAAGTGTTGGGTCTAGCAGCCAGGAGCCCGACGCGCAGAACCTGCGTCCGCTCTGACCTAGGTCCCCTGCCCCCTCATTTCAGTTTGTTTGGCTTACAAGACACAATTTCACAAATGATACTCCTGAATGTCTCTTTTGCGGACTAAGAGCGTTATCTTGGGTAATGGGATAATCACCCAGTTTGTGATTATTTATTTCCATTTACTTTGCAAGGGTGGCCTTTGTTTTTGACCAGTTTCTATCACATGTAGTTTATTTCTAATGGAAACAGCACACCTCAAAACTTGTTTTTCTAGAACATATTTAAAGGGACTCCACATAGTCTCCCTGGGTAGAATGAGCATTTTACTCTCAATAGACCAGGCTGGGTGTCAGATATGTGCTCTCTTCTGTCTGTCAGTCCATCTGTCTTTCTCTTCTTCCCTCCCTCCTTCTCTTCTTCCACAACATACTTTACAGAGGCTCTAGTATTTCTAGGCATTTGACTCAGAACAAGCTTTAGTCATGCTAAAGTCATGTTGCACAGACAGTCTCTTAATAAAGATTTGCTACACTTTCTCCCAAGTTTAAAAATGAAGGAAGGGCAGGCCCTTGGCATCATTCAAGGGCACCTTATATGTTTTTGACAAAATCAGAATTTCTTAAAGATCCAAAAAAAGATATATTGAATGTTCATTTAAGCAATCAATGTTATAATTAAGCTTGGGACTGATGCACGGGGACAATCCAGAGAGAAGGAGTGGGGCGGGAAGGGGGAGGTAGGGGTCGGGATTGGGAGTTTATGTACACTCGTGGCTGATTCATGTCAATCTATAGCAAAACGAATACAGTATTGTAAAGCAAAACAAACTAAAAAATAAAAATTAAAAAAAAATGTTTGCATTTCAAGTTACTTGTTTATTAAAAGGGTATCAATTGAACTGGTCCACTTGGTGAGCTAAACATTTGGCAACAGACATAGCCAAACACATACTGACTCTTGCTCTGTTTTTGTTCTATTGTAAACTTCTGCATATAGGCAGGTGTGTAGCAGATGTTGGAGGAAGTGTGGGACTAGATAAAGTGGGTGTGGCATCCTTTGCCCTAGTATAACCTCTGAGGCAGTTTTGGAACAAATTGTTTGAAGTCAAGAACGCTTGTCTGTTTTTTTTTCTGTTTTACCCATAGGAGCCTAGCACAGTGTATTGTACATAATATGATCAGTGTTTCATACGAATACCCTGTAACTCATCATAACAGTTCTATGATTGATGCATTCATTTAATCGGTCGTGCTGCAAGTATCCATTGAACTCTGCTACACCGTTTTCTGGCCACCGGGGAAGAGTCAGTGAATAAAGCAGATTCAGTTTCTTACCCTCGTGGAACCTACAGTCCAGTGTCTGTGGGGTAGGTGTGGGGGTCGGCGGACAAGAGTGGGCAATAAATGATAAACATAAAACACAGGTGGATTCTGTAGTATGTTCAAGGGTGATAATTATGGGGAAAATCGGGCAGGATAAAAAAGATTCTTAGGACTGTTAGCTTGCCGCTTTAATTTGGGTGTTTGAAATGGGCCTCTTTGAGAACGGACTTTTGAGCAGAGATTTTACGTGGCTTTATGAGGGGACAACAGAAAGGTTAGAGAGGTGGAAAGGCTAGCATGTGACCTGGGTCATTTCAGGGAGAGGAAGGAGGCTATTTTGGCTTGGTTGACCTGGGTGGGCATGGACGAGCCCTGGGACGTGGGACCCAGAGAGATGGCCAGGACAGTGAAGGGGAGACCATTATTTCTTTAGGCTGTTGAAGACTTTCTTTGTGACTCATTGGGCACCCACCCCAGGTGACCTCTGCCCAGCACTTCTGCACGATGCCATTACATAATAATGTCTCTATCTGGGGACCTCAGTGTGTTTCATGGATATTCCTTTTATTGATTATTCTGTGTATGCATCATAGAGATTATTTTGCTATCCTTGATATTCAATCCAGTTTGGTTTCTGGTTCTTTGTATTACAAGTTGATTCCTTTAATCTAAGCGCCGCTTTACAGAGTGCTAGTCAAGGCTGTATGTTCTGCCTTCTTTGCGTCCTAACTACTGTCCTCTAGTACTTTTAAACCCATTTTGGGAATGACGTGCTGACGGACAGGCATTTGCCAAAGGTAAATGCACAGTGGAGCAGGAATAATATTAAAAATCTTTGTTTCAAAAATGTATTTGTATAAAGGGAAATTATTTGTTCCTCTTATTACAAGCTTCCTTGATGGCTCAGTGGGTAAGGAATCTACCTGCAGTGCAGGAGAGGCAGGAGACGTGGGTTCGATCCCTGGGTTGAGAAGATCCCCTGGAGGAGGGAATGGCAACCCACTCCAGTATTCTTGCCTGAAAAGTCTCATGGACAGTGTAACCTGGTGGGCTACAATCTGAAGGGTCACAAAGAATCGAACACGACTGAGTGACTAAGCACACATACCCCTCATAAGTTATGATTTAGAATCTCCTTCCACATTTCTCTCTAAAAAAATTTTTTTTAAAATTTTTGGCCACGTTACACAATATGTGATATCTTGGTTTCCTGACCAGGGATCGAACCTGTGTCATTGGTAGTGAAAGTGTAGAGTCCTAACCACTGGACTGCCAGGGAATTCCTTTCTTCCTTTTTTTTTTTCTTTTCTTTTTCTTATTTGCTTTCTTCTTTTTTTTAAAAAAAAAGAAAAAAATTAGCAGTGCCCACATGAGGTCTGTCATGGCATCCTAGAAATGAGTTACACAAGTATGAATTACCCTGGCAACATCTATTAGCATATGAAAAGTCAAGTGTGCAGTAAATCTGATTCCTTCCTCTTATCAAGGCAGAGACAATCTGGAATGATACATGAATGGAAGTATGGTATTGATGAGATATTTGTGTCATCTGAGACATCACAAGCCACGGACAAAAAACTTTCTGAGTAGCAATAATGTCAGTTCAATTTTCTGAATAATTTCCTTGGACCCACTTAAAATTTCTGACTTCTGTGAGGTTGTTGCCCCGTCTTAAAGTTGCCAAGTTGTAGTGGCTTCATAGGCGTCATCCTGAAGTGTAACTGAATTTCAGTGCCTGTGCATTAGAGAGGATTCGTTTTAATATAAAAAATCTTTAGCTGCTTAGCTGGTAACTCTGGGAGGGACTTGGGCAAAGCACTGCAGGGGTATCAGAGAGAGGACATAGGCCCAGCACTGAAGGAACTTGAAGTCTCTCTAGCAGGGGCTGTAAAGTTGAAATAGTGGTTGCCATGGAGATTGAGAGGCAGGGAAGTGGAGATTATGGGAAGAAATTGCAAGAGTCACTGAGGGCCCAGATCATCATGGAAAGAATTTAAATGCACCAAGGAGTTAGACTCTATGGGGTGGGAGTTCATTGAATGTCTGTTGTTATTTGGGAGAAAGGGAAGGGACGGAATCAAGAATGTTGCTAGCATTTTTGAGTCTGAGTAACTGGCAGGAAGGCCATGCCATGATGGAAATAAGAAAGTCAGAAGGAAGAAGTGGTTTTGTGAAAAAAAAGTGCTCTTACTTGTATGTTGAGTTTGAGATTCTTTAATAATAGAAGCCATTTTGCAGATAGTTGTAAATGTGGGAGGGTAGGTTGGGTGAGGAGTTAAGTCCTGAGATACAAATGGAAGTGGGAAAACTTAAATTGTATGTGACTACAAAGTGTAGACAATTTTGAGAAAATGCAAAATACTGAATTAATGTTTTATCAAAGTTTCGAAATTTATTATGGTTTGCCATGACTAGGCATACATTCCAGTTTTGAAGTTAACTTTTATCTTCTTTCATTTGTATTTTATACCTTCATTTTTCATGTTTTTGAGATAGCGTTTCTGTTTCCTTTAGTTACCACCAGAGCTCTGCTTACATCTCATAATTATGAATACCCTATCTAGGCCCCACATTTCCCTACTTCCTGTTGCTTGTATCCTGTGTAGTGTCTTTACTGTGAAATTCATTGACTCTTGAGAGTCTTTGCTTGAACCAACGTGGTTTCTGGGTGGAGGGTAAGCACAGCGCTGAAGAGCTTGGGTTTTGCAGTCAAACAAAACTGAGTGTGTTTTCCCTATCTTCTCTGCTCCTCCTGTATGCTTTGGTTTGCTCATCTGGTTCCCTTGAGTATTAAACGAAGTCATGAAAGGTTTCTCAGCACTTGTTGCGCCCATCCACTCCTGCCCAGTAAGTGACTGCTAAAGTAGCAGTAGTGATGATAATGATAGTGGTAATGACATGTCTTCTGTCTAAACCTCATGAGATGTATCCAGAGCCTGCAGACATGTACAGGAACCAGAATGGGGTCCTTTCAGGACACGTGAGTTTGCTGGTTACTCAGACCACCTCTGCACAGTCCTCATTTCATCATCTCTTGAAAAGAGTGATCAGAGTCCTGACTCACCCCCTCTTGGTCCCTTCAGCCCCTGGTTTCATGGTTGCTGCTCCTGGTGTGGCCTTGACTTCTTCCCAGCTGCCTTTCTGTGAGATCTTGTAGAACTCACATTGGTTTTCTCATTCACAAAATATGAATTCCGCCTACTATCAGTTCCAGCCTGTTTATTCAGAGTAAATGGATTTTGACCTTTCTGTCCGACTGCTTCTTTTTTGCCCCTATTGCTGCTAATTAATTTCTGCACAAGAAAATGGGCAAGAACAGTGATAAAACATAAAATTAAAGTTGCTTAATTTTTGCTCATGAGCATTTTGGAGAGCAGGCAGAGAAACTATGTTATTTACTATGAACTTTGTCTTGGTTCTCATTTATTTATTTATGCCATTCCTGACTCCTCTTATCATGGATGGTAAGATCTGACAGTGGAATAAAACAAATAAGCATTATCTGATAAAGAGTTTAGAAATTTTGGGATAAATTCAGCTGAAGATATTATAATTTTTAGTATCATTTCCCCCAAATTCTAAAGAAAATATGAGTGAATAATTTCACATATGCCATCTTTAATACAGTATCTTATATGTCTGCTACTGTAAAAAATATATAAAATAGTTATGCTGCTTTTTATTGTATTTCATTTAACAATTTTATTGTGTATTTATTAAATTTTATGAGATGATACTGTTCCTTACAGTTTTATGATGGCCTGCTGGGACCCAGTTTTTTGTTTTTTTTTCTTTTAGTAGATTTTCCTTACTTGCTAATGCTAGGGCTCAGAGAGGAAACAGACTTCAGTGTTTCTTTTTTAGGAAAGGATTTCACAAACTTGGTTTGCAGACTTTTGAGGATATTTTATTTACTCTTGAATAATGGATGTCAGTTTTCTTAAAATTATTTTCAATAGAGTAATTTAGCTTTTTAAGGAAACTTTTTGGGAGGGAAGAGGTAGGATGCTCTCATCAGATAAGCTAGCAAAGAGATCTGAGAAATTTGTGTGGATTAAAATTCTTCCTTAGAAACAGTCCTCTGTACTCACTTTTCATTTTTTATAACACTTAAGAAATCCATTTTCTAGTGAAAGAAATGAGAAATGAAAGAGATTGTGATATGAGAGAATTCTCTGGATATGAACAGTTAGGGACACAAGGAGAAAGGAATAAGACAGAACTCACAATTTTGAATGGAAATATAATTGTTTGCTAAATCTTCTGTTTGTAACTCACATGTGAAATCCAAAGGTGTAGCCTTAGACAGTAAAATAAAGAAATAGGACATAGTCTTCCCGTGAGAATTCTGTGTGTGTTTCATGAGGAGGTGCTTATCTTTTCCCTTCATGTGAATGCATCAGTTGGCCTCTGATTCAGAGTATTGCAGTTAATACCGCCATTTGTTTAGTGTTTGAATATGTTCTAGGCATTGCATAAGTGCTTCTCTTTCATATTTACTCATTTAATCCTCAAAGTCACCTATTGAGGCAGTTGGTAGGACCACCGAATCTTAAGGTGAAGAAATAAAGATTCAAAGATCAAGGAACTTGCCCAGGTTAGCAGGTGCATCTAGGATTCCATTCAAGCCCTAGTGACATCCAGCCCACGCTCCTAGTTACCTGTTTGCACACTGCCCAATGTGTCATCATCATAGCACAGGCAGCGGGCATCTTCCCTTTGTGTGTGCTGAAACCATAGAATTTTTACAGCTCAAAGAAACCTTAAAGAACATCACCTGTATTTTATAGGAAAAAATGCACATTAGACTCAAAGTTCTAAACAATCCTTTATTCATCCAGCCACTTGGCCAGCAAGTATTTACTGAGCATTTACTATGTGTCAAGTAGTAAATCAGCCAGACATGGTCCATGCCTTCCTAGAACCCTGGTGGTCTTGATCTGTGTATTTGCATATGTGTGCTCAATCGCTTAGTCGTGTCTGACTCTTTGCAGCCCCAGCGGACTGTAGCCCGCCAGGCTTCGCCGTCTATGGAATTTTCCAGGCAAGAATACGAGAGTGGGTTGCCATTTCCACCTCCAGGACATCTTCCTGACCCAGGGATTGAACCTGTGTGTCCTGCATTGGCAGGTGGATTCTTTATCACTTGAGCCCCCTGGGAGGCCCATTTGTGTATTTAGGCTATATACTAGTTAAAAGCATAGACCCTTAAATCATACCCCTTGCCTCTGAACCCTGTTCACTAGCTATAGGACAATGGGCAAATAGATGAATCTTTTTAAGGCTCAGTTTTCCATCTGTATTCTTGCCTAGAGAATCCCATGGACTGAGGAGCCTGGTGGGCTGCAGTCCACAGGGTCACAAAGAGTCGGACACGACTGAGTGACTTTACTTACTTACTTACTTACTTTTCCATCTGTAAAATGGTGATACTAACACACCTATAGCACTGGCCTATTTGAAGATTAATTGAGTTAAAATGAGTAAAGCATTAAAAAGGTATCTGACACTTGGTAAATGCTCAGTAAATATAATTGCTATTAAGATATTTTGATAGTATTTATAATAGTAGTGATATTTAATCAAAGAAACCCACAGAGTTATTTACAATAAGATGTGTGTTGTGTTATGACACAGGATGGAGCAGAGGGCTTTGGAGTGCAGAGAGCCAGACCTCTTAACTCCCAGTTGGTTCAGGGCAGGGTCTCAGTTCAGTTCAGTTCAGTTCAGTCGCGCAGTCGTGTCCGACTCTTTGCGACCTCATGAATCGAAGCACGCCAGGCCTCCCTGTCCATCACCAACTCCCGGAGTTCACTCAGACTCACGTCCATTGAGTACGTGATGCCATCCAGCCATCTCATCCTCGGTTGTCCCCTTCTCCTCCTGCCCCCAATCCCTCCCAGCATCAGGGTCTTTTCCAATGAGTCAACTCTTCGCATAAGGTGGCCAAAGTACTGGAGCTTCAGTTTTAGTATCATTCCTTCCAAAGAAATCCCAGGGTTGATCTCCCTCAGAATGGACTGGTTGGGTCTCCTTGCAGTCCAAGGGGACTCTCAAGAGTCTTCTCCAAAACCACAGTTCAAAAGCATCAATTCTTCGGCGCTCAGCCTTCTTCACAGTCCAACTCTCACATCCATACATGACCACAGGAAAAACCATAGCCTTGACTAGACGGACCTTAGTCGGCAAAGCAATGTCTCTGCTTTTGAATATACTATCTAGGTTGGTCATAACTCTTCTTCCAAGGAGTAAGCAAGGCTGCAGTCACCATCTGCAGTGATTTTGGAGCCCAAAAAAACAAAGTCTGACACTGTTTCTACTGTTTCCCCATCTATTTCCCATGAAGTGATGGGGCCAGATGCCATGATCTTCGTTTTCTGAATGTTGAGCTTTAAGCCAACTTTTAGGAAAAACCATAGCCTTGACTAGACGGACCTTAGTCGGCAAAGTAATGTCTCTGCTTTTGAATATACTATCTAGGTTGGTCATAACTTTCCTTCCAAGGAGTAAGCGTCTTTTAATTTCATGGCTGCAGTCACCATCTGCAGTGATTTTGGAGCCCCAAAAAATAAAGTCTGACACTGTTTCTACTGTTTCCCCATCTATTTCCCATGAAGTGATGGGACCAGATGCCATGATCTTCGTTTTCTGAATGTTGAGCTTTAAGCCAACTTTTTCACTCTCCTCTTTCACTCTCATCAAGAGGCTTTTTAGCTCCTCTTCACTTTCTGCCATAAGGGTGGTGTCATCTGCATATCTGAGGTGATTGATATTTCTCCCAGCAATCTTGATTCCAGCTTGTGTTTCTTCCAGTCCAGCATTTCTCATGATGTACTCTGTATAGAAGTTAAATAAGCAGGGTGACAATATACAGCCTTGACGTACTCCTTTTCCTATTTGGAACCAGTCTGTTGTTCCATGTCCAGTTCTAACTGAGGTAGGTTCCTTCTATGTACATTTTTTGAAGAGTTTAAATCATAAATGGGTACTGAATTTTGTCAAAGGCTTTTTCTGCATTCGTTGAGATTATCATACGGTTTTTATCTTTCAACTTGTTAATATGGTGTATCACATTGATTGATTTGCATATACTAAAGAATCTTTGCATCCCTGGAATAAACCCAACTTGATCATGGTGTATCAGCCTTTCAATGTGTTGCTGAATTCTGTTAGCTAAAATTTTGTTCAGGATTTTTGCATCTCTGTCAGTGTATTGGACATTGGCCTGTAGTTTTCTTTTTTGTGTGTTATCTTGTCTGGCTTTGGTATCAGGGTGATGGGGACCTTGTAGAATGAGTTTGGAAGTGTTCTTTCCTCTGCAGTTTTTAAAAAGAGTTTTAGAAGGGTAGGCATTAGCTCTTCTCTAAATGTTTGATAGAATTCTCCTGTGAAGCCGTCTCGTCCTGGTCTTTTGTTTTTTTGAGAGATTTTTGATCACAGCTTCAATTTCAGTGCTTGTAATTCGGTTGTTCATAATTTCTATTTCTTCATGGTTCAATCTTGGAAGATTGAGCTTTTCTAAGAATCTTCCCATTGCCTCCAGGTTATCCATTTTATTGCTGTATAGTTGTTTATAACAGTCTCTATAATCCTCTGTATTTCTGCATTGTTTGATGTAACCTCTCCTTTTAAATTATTAATTTTATTGATTTGATTCTTCTCTCTTTTTTTCTTGATGAGTCTGGCTAAAGGTTTGTCGATTTTGTTTACCTTCTCAAAGAACCAGCTTTTAGTTTTATTAATCTTTACAACAGTTTCTTTAATTTCTTTTTCATTTATTTCTGCTCAGATCTTTATGATTTCCTTCCTTCTACTAATTTTGGGGGGTTTTGTTCTTCTTTTTCCAGTTGTTTTAGGTGTAAAATTAGGTTGTCTATTTGATGTTTTTCATGTTCCTTGAGGTAGGATTGCATTGCTATAACCTTCCCTCTTAGAACTTTTTGCTGCATCCTGTAGGTTTTAAGTTGTCATATTAACATTGTCATTTGTTTCTAGAAATTTTTTTATTTCCTTTTTGATTTCTTCAGTAACCTGTTGGTTATTTAGAAGCATGCTGTTTAATCTCCATGTATTTGTCTTTTCTACATTTCTTTTCTTGTAATTGATATCTAGTCTCATTGTGGTCAGAGAAGATGCATGATATGATTTCAATTTTCCTACATTTACTGAGGTTTGATTTGTGACCCAAGATGTGGTCTGTCCTGGAGAATGTTCCAGGCACATTTGAGACAAAGGTGTATTCTTCTGCATTTGGATGGAATGTCCTGAAGATATTGATGAGATCCAACTCATGTAATGTATCATATAAGACTTGCATTTCCTTATTAATTTTCTGTTTTGATGATCTGTCTATTGGTGTGAGTGGGGTGTTAAAGTCTCCTACTATTATTGTGTTACTGTCAATTTCTCCTTTTATGTCTGTTTGTGTTTGTCTTATATATTGAGGTGCTCCTATGTTGGGTGCATAGATATTTACAATTGTTATATCTTCCTCTTGGACTGACCCCTTGATCATTATGTAGTATCCTTCCTTATCTCTTGTAGTCTTTTTTATTTTAAGGTCTATTTTGTCTGATATGAGGATTGCTACTCCAGCTTTCTTTTGCTCCCATTTGCATGGAATATATTTTTCCAACATCTCACTTTCAGTCTACATGTGTCTTGAGGTCTGAAGTGGGTTTCTTTTAGACAGCGTATATATGGGTCTTGTTTTTATATCCATTCAGCCAGTCTGTGTCTTTTGGTTGGAGCATTTAATCCATTTACATTTAAAGTAATGATTGATATTTATGTTCCTATTCAGAGAAAGCAATGGCACCCCACTCCAGTACTCTTGCCTAGAAAATCCCATGGATGGAGGAGCCTGGTAGGCTGCAGTCCATGGAGTCACTAAGAGTTGGACACAACTGAACGACTTCACTTTCACTGTTCACTTTCATGCATTGGAGAAGGAAATGGCAACTCACTCCAGTGTTCTTGCCTGGGGAATCCCAGGGATGAGGGAGCCTAGTGGGCTGCCGTCTATGGGGTCGCATAGAGTCAGACACGACTGAAGTGACATAGCAGCAGCAGCATGTTCCTATTGCCATTTTGTTAATTGTTTGGGGTTGATTTTGTAGATCTTTTTCTTCTATTGTATTTATTGAATATATAAAGTCCCTTTAATATCTGTTGTAAAGCTAGTTTGGTGGTACTTCTCTGAACTTTTTTTGCTTGTCTGAAAAGCTTTTTATTTTTCCATCAATTTTGAATGAGATTCTTGCTGGGTACAGTAATCTTGGTTGTTGATTTTTCCCTTTCATTACTTTAAAAATTTCCTGCCATTCCCTTCTGGCTTGCAGAGTTTCTGCTGAAAGATCACCTGTTAAGTGTATAAGGTTTCTCTTGTATGTTACTTGTTGCTTTTCCCTTGCTGCTTTTAATATTCTTTGTGTTTAGTCTTTGTCCGTTTGATTAGTATGTGTCTTGGCATGTTTCTCCTTGGCTTTATCCTGTATGGACTCTGTGCCTCTTGGATTCAATTGACTATTTTCTT
Source organism: Aepyceros melampus (assembly GCA_006408695.1). NCBI lineage: Eukaryota > Metazoa > Chordata > Mammalia > Artiodactyla > Bovidae > Aepyceros > Aepyceros melampus. Next base: position 449,233 of record SJXQ01005606.1, on the reverse strand, counting down.
TTCCATGTTGGGGAAATTTTCCAATATAATCTCTTCAAAATTTTTTCTCAAACCCTTTCTTTTTTTCTTCTTCTTCTGGGACCGCTATAATTCACCATTAGTGCATTTGGCATTGTCCCAGAGGTCTCAGACTATTCTCAGTTCTTTTCATTCTTTTTACTTTATTCTGCTCTTCAGACACTGTTTTCACCATTTTATCTTCCAGCTCACTGATTCGTTCTTCTGCTTCAGATAGTCTGCTGGTGATTCCTTCTAGAGTAGTTTTAATTTCAGTAATTGTGTTGTTTGCCTCTTATGTTTATTTTTAAATTCTTCTAGGTCTTTGTTAATTGATTCTTGTTTCTCCATTCTGTTTTCAAGGTTTTTAAAAATCATCTTTACTATCATTATTCTGAATTCTTTTTCAGAAAGTTTGCCTATTTCATCTTCATTTATTTAGATTTCTGTGTTGCTAGTTTGTTCCTTCATTTGTGTGGTATTTCTCTGCCTTTTCATTATTATTATTATTATTATTATTTACCTTACTGTGTTTGAGGTCTCCTTTTCCTAGACTTCAAAGTTGAATTCTTTTTTCCTTTTGGTGTCTTCCCCCCTAAGGTTGGTCCAGTGGTTTGTGTAAGCTTCACAAAAGGGTTTGTGTAAGCTTCAAAATAGGATGAGATTTGTGCTGAGTTTTTGTTTGTTTGTTTGTTTTTAGTTTAGTTTAATTTTTCCTCTGATAGGCAAGGCTGAGTGAGGTGGTACTCTTGTCTGCTGATGACTGGATTTGTGTTTTTCTTTTGCTTGTTGTTTAGATGAGGTGTCCTGCACAGGGTGCTACTGGTGGCTGGGTGTGATGCCAGGTCTTGAGTTCAAGTGGTTTCCTTTGTGTGAGTTCTCACTATTTGATACTCCGTAGGGTTAGTTCTCTGGTAGTCTAGGGTCTTGGAGTCAGTGATCCAAGAGATCAGGGAGATGAGGGCTTGATCTCTGGTCAGAAATGAAGGTGCCACTTAGTGGTTTGTTATGGAATTAAGTGAGATTAAAACAAACACCCAAGAATGAGAAACCAAAGATGAACCTCAGACAAAATCAGGCAAATAATAATTAAAATAATGGAATATGGAACATACACAATTCATATATACCTATGAGCAAAATCAAAACAGTCCAACAAACATAAAGTACAGTAGATTGACCTGGCCAAAAAAAAAAAGGAAATAAAAAATTATATGTACCAGTTAAAACTAAAGCACAAACTGGAAAACAAAACTGAAGCAAGGTGCCAAGTAGGGAATAAAGCAGTGAAAACAAAACTAATAAATATATTGAGAGGAAAGAAAAGAAAGAATATATATGCAAAATTAAATAGAGGTAGATAAAGAAGATTTATATACATTAAAGAGTAACTGCAAGGGGAAAAGAACAGTAGGAGAAGCAAACAAAGGAATAAATGTAGAAAAACTCATAATAGGTTTAAAAAATTAAAATGAAAAAAAGAGAAAAGGGAGAAAAAGGAAGAAGAAAAAAATAAAAGAAGGAAAACTCCACAAGGCCAACGCAGAGACAGAGGTTTATAACAACAATAAAAATTTTGACTGAGGGGAAAAAAGCTCAAAAGCTTAATTAGATTTCATAGTGCCAATAAAATTGACAACTACAATGGGGGGGGGTGGGGCGCGGCGGGGGGAGAGAATCAGAAAAAAAAAGGAAAAAAAAATCCAGAAGAATCTACAGAACAAGTCAAAACACAAAAATAATAAATGTTTTTCTTGAGTCACTGCTGTCAGAGTCCTTTCCCATGCTGGGAGTCACAGTCCAGCTCACTCCCCTGGGATGCCCTCCAACACTGCTGATCTCTGGACCTTCTGTGGGGGCAGCTCAGATTCTAATCTGGTCCTACTCCTGTGTGTTCTTGTCTCCAGTGTCCACAGCTATCAGAGCTAGTGCGTTTTCTTTTGTGGGAGCTCTCAATGTCTGTTCATTTATTCCACCTCTGCATGTGGGTCGTCCACTGGGGTTTGCTCCTGAGGCTGCCCTGGAGGACTTGGGTCTGCCCCAGTGAGGGCCAGGTGTGGAGGTGGTGCAGCTGCTTCGGTCTAGAAGGGTATGGCAACAAGTATTGGCCAATACACTCCTGTATTCGCGCCCAGAGAACCCACTGGCAGAGAAGCCTGAAAGGCCACAGTCCACAGGGTCGCAAAGAGTTGGACACGATGGAGGCGAACCTGTGCACATAGACGCAAGTCTCTTTTTGCCCGTGGTGGCTCTGCCCCAGTGAGGGTTGAGCGTGAAGCTGGTGCAGCTGCTTGGCTTGCGGGGACCCTGGTGGCACCACGTGTGCAGGGACATGGACTGCCTCCACCGCAGGAGTTATAGCCCTATCAGTGTCTTTTTTCCAGCCTCTTGTAGCTGGTGATCAGAAGGCCTCTTTGGCCAGCCTTTCTCTGTAGCTCCACTCGTTCAGGCACTTAGACGGCTCCCTTGCCTGAGGTCCTGCCCTGTTGTTTGGCGCGTCAGGCACATAGAGGGGGCCCCCTGGGTGGGGTCCTGCTCTGTAGTTCAGTGCACCAGGCGCTTGATGGGCCAGCCTCTCTATTGTTCAGCTGTAGATGCTGGCCTGTGGGGGGAGAGATTATGGTGATGGCTCCACCCCCTACACATGACTCAGCAGTATCGCCTTGCTTCCATGGTGCCTGGCTTTCCTCCACAGGCATTTCCCACCATAATCTCCTCCCTCACATCCCCTGGATCCTTCTGTCCACAGTCAACACCAGCTCTCACCTTGGGATTGCTCCACGATCCCTAAACTCCAGCTCCCAGCTGCTGCACCTTCCAGAAGACCTGTGTCCCTGTCCAGGGTGTGCATGCCTGTGGCAAGGACTGTCTGAATTTCATTCCACTTAGGCTGCCACAGCTCAGCTGTTTCACTCTCAGCCTTAAATGTTTCTCCTCTGACTCAGACAATTGCCCAGATGTGGGGATCGGATGCCTGCTTCAGTTCCCCCACCCGCCGAGGGCAGGTCCAGTCCTACTGACACTCCTGTTTTTCCCCCTAGTTCCTTCGTCCTACCGAGTTTTGCGTGAGTCTACATATCCTTTCCGCTGGTCAGGCCCTCCTGCCTGTCTCAGCTGGTGTTCTGCCTGCACTTCTGTGTCTGAAGGTGTGTTCCTGATGTACCATGGAGAGAGATGTTCTCCACGTCACCTACTCCACCATCTTGTTCTCTCTGTACCACATCTTCTTTATCCATTCATCAATCAGTGTAAAATAAGAAGATGCTACATGATTTTAAACCATTATTCCTAGAAACTTGCCATCAACTTGAGCGAAGTCAGTTTTCTTGTTTGCAACTAACAGCCTGATCCTACTGTGAATGAAATATTTTTTAAAATTTCATTTCTAGAATTTTCTTGTTAATACATGAAAATATAACTCATTCTTATATATCTCTAGGGAGACTGAAGTCTTTGGAAGCTCTTATTAGGCAGCTAATGTGGAGACCAGCCTGAGCAGCCTGAGGTTGTAAAAATTGTTTCTAGCCCTGATTTGTTCCCTAGCCTGTAATCAGTCTACCATGAGAGGCACCACTAGGGACATAGGTATGAGAACAGTGTCTTCTGACTTCTTCGGGAGCATTCCAGGGAACAAGGAGAAAGGTTAAAAGTTTATTAGGGGCTCTAAAGAAACAGACCTGCACCCACGGGCTCTTTGTTAATCTTAAATCAGGGCTATTGTCTTAAGAGGAAAGAAAAACACAGAGGGGAACCATACTCGCATTTTAAGAATACAGCCCCCAAGAGTCAAGCTAAAAGTTGATTGTCTCGGGCCATTCAACTAAAGCAGCATAATTGTAGGTTAGTTAGCTATTTAGACCTAATAACAAATGAACCTATCCCCGAAAAGGCCAAAAGTTTGTAAACCAATCAAAACACTCCATCTCAACTGCACCTGTTTATGATTTTTTGCATATAAACTGCTCTGTAACAATTGTTCGGGGTTCATCTCCTCGGGTGGAGATTGAACCCCGGCGCGTCGGCTTAATAAATCCTCTTGCTAATTGCATCGAGTCCCAGTCTCAGTGATCTTGGCGATGACAGGTCCTGGGCAAAGACCGGGAGGTCTAACACTAAAACAGGAAAACTGGCAGTCTGAAAGACAATGTCACGATTATAGAAAACTCTTTAGCAACATATAAAGTGCTATGATATAGATTTAAGAGGCTTTAAAATTCATGAGTTTTATATAAGGTTTCTGTTGGCCAAAGCAAATTCTGTGTAAAGTGCACTTATTCCTGTGTGAAGTTCTGACCTTAATGAAGCTAAGCAAGTGTTCTAATGTTATGAACTGCATTCTCTTCTTGTCACACTCATTTTTTTAGAAAAATTAGGGAGTTGTTGGGTAGATGACATTTCCTTACTTGTTAATTTTTCAAATTTAAAGTAAAAAGGTAGTGAATGAATAATATGATTAGGTCATAAAATGAGAGAACACAGATATGGTAAACCAGAGCCCAGAATAGAAGTCAGGTTCAGGAATCAGTCCTGGTTCCACCACTGAGATATGTTTTGGACATGTTAACTTATTGAGTTTCAGTCTCTAATTCATAAAAGGAGTGCACTTATCTAGCTCTCTGACATAGTCTGTTTCCTTATAGTTTCTTCCTTTTCTAGAAGATGCTTTTAATAGAACAAGTTTTCTGTATGATAATCTTCAGTTCAGTTCAGTTCAGTCCTGTGGCCACTGCTGATAATCTTATACTTACACAAAAGTAGATTCTAGAGTTTTCTATTATTAACTGTTGGATTCTTCTAAATATTTATTAAATTAAATTCTGTGCTGCTTGACCTTTGGGATATAATATTTTTGTATTATGCAGCTTCCCTGGTGGCTCAAACTGTAAAGAATCCACCTTCAGTGGAGGAGACCCAGGTTTCATCCCTGGGTCAAGAAGATCCCCTGGAGAAGGGAATGGCAACTCACTCCAGTATTCTTTTCTGGAGAATTCCATGGACAGAGGAGCCTGGAGGGCTACAGCCCATGGTGTTGCAAAGAGTTGGACACGACTGAGCAACTAATGCTTACTATATATTGACTGTTTAAATAAGTAACCCTTCTAAATTCTTTTATCAGTTTCAGGAGATTTCATTTAGATTTTAAATAAATATACATATTACCTTCATACAATGACAATTTTATTTCTTCCTTTCCAATATTTACACTTCCTTTCTTTCCTCTTTGTCTTTTCTCTTCCTTTCCTCCCCTACCATGTTCTTCTTTAAATATTATATAGGATTTGCTTTTGGAATAAGCTGGGCTTGTATTCTGTCTGAGTTGCTAATGTATACTGTGGGTTGCTACCTGTATTATGTGTATTCTTTGCTACTGCTGCTGCTAAGTCGCCTCAGTCATGTCCGACTCTGTGCGACACCATAGATGGCAGCCTACCAGGCTCCCCTGTCCCTGGGATTCTCCAGGCAAGAACACTGGAGTGGGTTGCCATTTCCTTCTCCAATGCATGAAAGTGAAAAGTAAAAGTGAAGTCACTCAGTCGTTCCCGACTCTTAGTGACCCCAGGGACTGCAGCCTTCCAGGCTTCTCCATCCATGGGAGTTTCCAGGCAAGAGTGCTGGAGTGGGGTGCCATCGCCTTCTCTGATTCTTTGCTACTGGATTCAATTTATTCAATGATTTCCACTTGATTCAAAATTTTTATTTCTCCTTGTCTGTTTTGATAAATTGTATTTCTCTATAAATTTATCTATTTCATATAATTTTTCCAAGTTATTTTAATAAAATTATTTATCAGTTCAGTTCAGTTCAGTCACGCAGTCATGTCCGACTCTTTGCGACCCCATGAATCACAGCACGCCAGGCCTCCCTGTCCATCACCAGCTCCCGGAGTTCACTCAGACTCGCGTCCCTTGAGTCCGTGATGCCATCCAGCCATCTCATCCTCGGTCCTCCCCTTCTCCTCCTGCCCCCAATCCCTCCCAGCACCAGGGTCTTTTCCAATGATTCAACTCTTCGCATAAGGTGGCCAAAGTACTGGAGCTTCAGTTTTAGCATCATTCCTTCCAAAGAAATCCCAGGGTTGATCTCCTTCAGAATGGACTGGTTGGATCTCCTTGCAGTCCAAGGGACTCTCAAGAGTCTTCTCCAACATCACAGTTCAAAAGCATCAATTCTTCGGCGCTCAGCCTTCTTCACAGTCCAACTCTCACATCCATACATGACCACAGGAAAACCATAGCCTTGACTAGACGGACCTTAGTTGGCAAAGTAATGTCTCTGCTTTTGAATATACTATCTAGGTTGGTCATAACTTTTCTTCCAAGGAGTAAGACAAAAAGGGGGGGGGGGGGGGGGGGGGGGGGGGGGGGGGGGGGTAGGGGGAACGTGTGAGAGCTAGAGCTTGGCAAAATGGCCTAGCCCACCCTTTAAAGGGAAAGAAAGGGCGGGGGAGGTACAAGGGCTGAAAAGTCATCCCAGGCCTGGCCTTGAACTCTCCCCTGGGTGGGGGAGGGGGGAGGTTAAAGCGAGACCCCCCGCCAGGGTGGGGAGAGCTGGGGCGCCTGGAGAGGGGGAGACACATGGCAGGGACACATTCTGCTGAGCACAACGCTAAAAACTCTGTACAGCCTTTGGATGAAGCTACTGAATATTTGGTGTAAGGTTGTTCAGGCCCTTTCTCTTTCACCTTCTGGAAAATATTTGGCGGGTGGTTCTGAGCCCACCCCCTCCACCGCAGGCTGTGCCCTGTCTTGGCTGGCCCAGGGCAGGGGGTACAGGCTGGGAGGCTGGCACATTCTCTTTTTCCTTCTCTGGCCACTGCCCCCCCAGGGGGAGCCCTGGCCCTACAGCCAGGGGTTGTGTAAGGTCCGCCCTGCTGAGGCTGCTCAGCCCCTGGCTGGGTTCTTATTTGGTGTCGTAGCAGTGAGGGTGAGCACATTGAGGTCTGGCTCCAGACTGGTATTTGGTTTGTTCGGTTTGGTGAGGAATTTTTTGTTTTTTGGTTTTTGTTTTTAATGTTTGTTTGTTTTTCACTTCTGGTTCCTTTGGGGCAGCTGGTTTCTTTGTGATTATTTTTGGTTTTCTTTTTTCTGTTGGCTGATTTCTTTTCTTTCTTTTTTTTTCTTTTTGGTTTGTTGGTTGGTCTTTTGTTTTTAATTTTTTGGTCTTTCCTCCCTTGTCACTCCTGCTCCGAGGACCCTCGGTGCCCCCACCGCTGGCCTCCTCGCCTGTTTCCCAGGCGGGGAACGGAGCCGGTGGGGGGGGCGGGGGGTCAGAGGAGTCGGAGGGGAGGCATGGCGGGCCCTCACTCGGGCTTGGACCCTACCTCGGGTCCCCCTGGGCCTCCAGGGGTCTGTGCTGCCGTCTCACTGCAGGTAGAGGAGGACGAGGAGGAGGACGAGGAGGAGGACGAGGAGAGGCCAGGAGACTTGCTGGAGATGGAGGCTGCCACGGCTGCAGCAGCTGCCGAGACCAGGCCCACGCCAGGCGGGGCGCTGAGTAGGGGCAGCCCAGCGTGGTTCAAGAAGAGTGGTGAGGTCACCAGGCCTGGGCTCCCTGGGGCTGCGCCAGCCGCCCCCAGCACCAGGTTCCCGCTGCTGTCAAGGCTGGTAAGGGGCAGGGTTCCACCAGAGGCCAGGGCTGGGAGGGAGAGAGAGAGAGGCTGGGCTGGGCGTGCCTTCCAGCATCCCGCCCACAGTGCCCGCTGTCCTCCCATCTGACCCACAGACCCCGTGAGCACCCCTCACACCTTCCCAAGAGGTGAGATGGGTATGAAGAGATGAGCAATGCAGTGAGCGAGGGCAGGATGGCATGGCTGGAGCAGCAATGGGGGGCTCCAGGCCCCGGGGGA
>SJXQ01005606.1:422888-436464 GCA_006408695.1 Aepyceros melampus | reverse complement strand
GTGCGGGTCGGGCAGCGTGGGGCGGGTCACGGCCTGGTGGGGTGGGCAGGTGGGTGGGATGTAGGGCCAAGGACCAGGATGGGGCTCAGCCTTGGCTGCTCAGTCCCCCGCCCTCCCTCTCCCTGCCATCCAGACTCTCCCTGCAGACTCCCCTCCACCCGCCCCAGGTGGCTCCTTCCCACTCATGGCCAATCAAGCTACCTCTGCTGCCCAACAAGGGCGCTCTCACTCTCCGAAATTCTCTGTACATTCCCTCCTGGCCTGCAGACTCCCATAAGGAGCTGCCATCTCTTCCACCAAAGGCTCTTTCCACGGGGGTTCACGGTTTTAGCCTCCTTTCAGGCAGGAAATCAAGGACTGGCTCTGCTATCCAGTTGCTAGGGACTCAGGGAAATTTCTTAATCTACCTGGGCCTCAGTTTCTCCCTCTGCGGAATGGGAACAATCATGGCTACTCTACCTACCCCACGGGGTTGTTCGGTGAATCAGGTTAAAAATGACTAGGCTACAAATAAAGTAAAATTAAAAAAAAAATAGGAACACTAAGGAGATTTAAAAGGAAGCAGCAGTTCTTTCTGGAATACTTCATTTCCCTAAAAGTAAAACATCTAAACAGGTGATGAGTGCAGGGATGCTGGACACACAAGTCCTTGATCCATTATCCAAAAACCTTAGGGCCAGATGTGTTTTAGAATTCAGAAATTTTTCAGGTTTTAGAAAGCCTGCATGGGGCATACATCACAGATAATGTAAACTCTCCTCTGATTAGGGTCGAGGCATTACCCTATATTCAGACATATCAACAGCTGTCAGTTAAGGGTGAACATCATACAAGAAGGATAAAGAAGTCACACACTGCTTCAATTCAGGTTAAGACAGGTTTTGCAGCCAAATGACTTCCGGTGCCCACATTACAAGATCAACTTGATTTTCTGAGCATTTTGGATTCTAGTATTATAGGCAAGCCCTGTATTAGCATCTAAACTTTTCAGGTTTTCTGAAATAGTTTATATATTTTTTGAAAGGGCTGTTATGAAAAATAGGTGGGAGGGAACTTTGAAATTGTAATTATGAAAGAGTATTATCAAAGCTGGGGGCTCCCCAGGTGGCTCAGCATCAAAGAATCTGCCTGTGATGCAAAAGACACAGGAGATGCGGGGAGTTCTATTCCTGGGTGGGGAAGATCCCCTGAAAGAGGGCATGGCAATCCACTCCAGTATTCTTGCCTGGAGAACCCATGGACAGAGGAGCCTGGCAGGCTCTAGTTCACAGCGTCGCACAGAGTCAGACATGGTGGAAGCAACTAAGCACGCCGCATGATCAAAGTTTAGCATGCAGGCAGCACACTAAAAGAAAGGCCATGGGGACGAGACAGCCTGGAGAGCTCACACCATGCGGGAAGGGGCCTGTGCTCCTACCCTCTGAATGCAGATCCAGCTTTCCCATAGCTTCTGCTTTGTCAAAAGAAGCTGGGAATCTGGGAATTCTGTTGACAACTCACTCAATTTTTCAGTGAGTGTGGGCCACCATTTGCAGTCTCTGGTCTGGAAAGGGGACATGAACCAAGAGACGCCTTCCTCAGGGAACCGCCCCCCCCCCTACTTGGAGTGCTGGAGGAGATCTGAAGCATTTGTGATCTAAAGGCTTGTGAACCCCCTGAAATTTTGTTTTGTGCACTTGTGCCTTTTTGGGGCAGTGAGAGGTCAGACTCAAATCTTCCATCAGATTCTCCAAGGAACCCATGTGCCTGCAAGGATTAAGAGCCACTTGTCTGGCTGACTTCCCTCATTCTGTGGAGGAGCAAACCAACTCAGACAGAGAGAGCAGCTTGCCTAGGGTCCCACAGCAAATCAGTGGCAGAACAGCGCTGGGCCCTGGGGCTCCCGACCCCCATCTTGGCCCCTGTGGCTGCGGGTGGGCCAAATGGGAAGCAGACCCTCACTCCTCCAACTTCACACCTTTCACCCACACCCTGAAGTACTCAGTAGACCGCTTACCTGTGTGGGCAGCCCTGCCCGGGGCTGGGAGGTCAGAAGAGCTCCCTGGGTTTGCTGAGGTAGCTGGAATAGATTTGGTGTCGGTAGCAGGCCTGGGGAGACAAGGGGGACCACACAGGGTGAGGGGGGACAGCGGGAGTCGTGTGGAGGCGTCGGGGGAGGCCATCCAGGGTAGGGGGTCTTACCTGGCTGACTCTGCTGGGCCTGCGGTAGCAGGAACTGAGCAGGTGGCTGGAGATGGTGGCCTGGCACAAGCACCAGCTGCTGGAGCTGGAGGAGCTGCTGGATGTCCTGGCAGGGAGGAGGGGGGACAGAAAGACAGCCTGAGTCCTGGCCCGTTCCTCCCTCAGCTCCCCCAAACCCCAAGTGGTGCTCCACAGGGCAGGTTGGCATCAGTCATCAAGGGATGGAGCGCAGGTCGCTGGACACATCCCTGAGCTGAGGGCACCAGGGAGGCCTGAGCATCCTACATGTGTCATCATAGGAGAGCTCACTCTTTATTTACCTTTTCTTTCTTGATGGGATATTTGCCTTGTCTTATATTCCCACAGAACAGATAGAATCACTTAAAAATGTAAATCAGACAGAGTCTGCCTTCCTTTTAAAACACTCCCAAGGCATATGATATCATGTCTGGAATTAGCTTTAAAATACTTCAGCCCCTAGTGACCAGACTCTTGAGAGTCCCTTGGACTCCAAGGAGATCAAACCAGTCAATTCTAAAGGAAATCAACCCCGAATATTCACTGGAAGGACTGGTGCTGAAGCTGAAGCTTTGGCCACCTGATGAGAAGAGTTGACTCATTAGAAAAGACCCTGATGCTGGGAAAGCTTGAAGGCACGAGGAGAAGGGGGATCAACAGAGGATGAGATGGTTGGATTGGTTGGATGGCATCACCAACTCAGTAGACATGAGTTTGAGCAAGCTCCAGGAGATAGAGAAGGACAGAGAAGCCTGGCATGCAGTCCATGGAGTTGCAAAGAGCTGGACACAACTTAGCGACTGAACAAGTGGCTGATTAAATTGGTACAATCACTCAGGAAAACTCTTTGGCATTGTTATGAGTTGAATTGTGTCGTTCCCCCCTTACCCCCCGAAAAAAAGATATGTTGGAATCCTAACCTCCCCAGAACCCCAGAGGGTGATGTTATTTGGAATGATCACGTTAATGTGAGATCATTAGGGTGGGCACTGATCCAATATGACTAGTATCCATATAATATGGGGAAATTTGCAGACAGAGACAAACATGGATAGAGGGAAGATGACATGAAGAGATGCAGGGAGAAGGTGGTCCTCTGCAAGCCAAGCAGAGAGGCCTGGAACAAACCCTTTCTCCAGCCCTCAGGAGGAACCAACTTGGCTACACCTGGATTTTTAAGTTCCATTTGCATGTGTGGCTCAGAGCATATAGAATCTGCCTGCAGTGCAGGAGACCCAGGTTCCATCCCTGGGTCAGGAAGATCCCTTGGAGAAGGGAATGGCACCCAACTCCAGTATTCTTGCCTGGAATCTGATGGACAGAGGAGCCTGACAGGCTAGTCCATAGGATCGCAAAGAGTTGAACACAGCTGAGCCACTAACACTTTCACAGACCAAAAGCGATCTTTAGGGGCTTCTAGAGGCCTGGCCATATTCAGTTTCTCGATCTGAGTGCCTGTTAAATGGGTGTGCTCGGTTTGTGAGTCTCATTGAGCTGTATACTTACGATCTGTGTACTTTTCAGTAGTTTACATTTTATATTTATTTATTATTGTTTTGGTCACGCTGTGTGGCTCATGGGATCTTAGTTCCCCAACCAGGGAATGAACGCAGGGTCAAGGAAGTGAAAGCCTGGAATCCTAGCCACTGGGACCCCAGAGAACTCCCTGTCCTCTTTTCCTTAAAAGGCCTAGTGGCCCAGCAGTAAAGAATCCACCTGGAATGTGGGAGACCTGGCTTCGATCCCTGGGTCGGGAAGATCTACTGGAGGAGGAAATGGCAACCCACTCCAGTATTCTTGCCTGGGAAATCCCTGGGACAGAGGAGCCTGGTGGGCTACAGTCCATGGGCTTGCAAAGAGTTGGACACGACTGAGCGACTAAACACCTCACCCTTAGTAGAGCCTGGAAAACCCCTGTTACGTGCCCATGAATTGAATCCAAAAAGTAAGGCCAGAAATAATCTTATTAGTAGTATTGTTCTGATTTCGTATAACTCTCAGCTTATTGATTAAAATAAATAAATAAGAATAAAAATATTTGCTAACTCCTATCTCTCTGGGAGAGTGACTCTCAGGAGAAATCCCCCTTTATCTCCAGAAGGCTGAAAAAGAGGTCTGCAGATTTCTTTCTGAATCAGCAGGGAGAGGGAAAAGATGGGGAAATGCATCGCAATTTGCGGGGTCTCACAGTGAGGACTTGCATGAGAACCTTAACCAGTCCCCTACCCACCGTTACTCAGACCACAAATTGCGGGATCAGCCCTGATTTCTCCCTTCCTTATCCATCCAGTCTATCCATAAGTCCTACCAAAAATTTTTTCGTATCTTTTTTTTGGCCGAGTGTCACAGCTTGTAGGTTCTTAATTCCCCAAGCAGGGCTCGAACCCATGACCCCTGCAGTGGAAGCACAGAGTCCTAGCCACTAGACTGCCAGCGAAGTCCTCTACCAAATTTTTTTCTACACATTTTTGTGCTTTGAATGCTTCAACATCTGCCAAAACCTACCCCCCTTCCCAGAATTAGAAAAAAATGTGCAACATAAAATATACAGAACTTCAAAGCAAATCACTTATATTAAAATACAATCATCAAATATATTTTTGACTATAATAAACAGTAATCAATGGGCTTCTTTGTTAACCCACTAAATAGGAGCAAGCAACAAGCTGAATGACTACTGTAATTTCAAAACAATGATTGAAAATTATATTTTAAAACATCTGCAACAACTGTAATAGAATATGGAAATATCTGTTCATTCTATAGGTGACAAAGTCCAAGCCCTCCCAATACCACCGTGCTCCGCTGCCTTTACGCATACCGGAAGGAAATACTACATTTTCAGTGAGAGGATAGTGAAAACCGAGACAAAATTTTTTCCCATCCAAGTTCATGGACTCTCACCCTTGAATTCTATCCACAGACCCCTGTTGGGATGGTCTGTGGAACCCAGTTTCTTGTTCTTAAATATTAATAGAGGGAATTCCCCGGCAATCTGGTGGTCACAACTCTGCGCTTTCACTGCTGGGGCCTGGGTTCGATCCCTGGTCAGGACCAAAGAACTTGCAAGCTGCATGGCAGCCAAAACAAACAAAAAAAATAAAGCCTCCACAACTTTCCATCGGATTTATTTATTTTTTAACTGCCACACAGCTTTTGGGATCTTCGTTCCCTGACCAGGGAGTTCACATGAGGCAACTAAGATCCTGCCTGCTGCAATTAAGACCTGGCACAGCCAAATGAATATATACATACATATATTAATATGTGGGAAAGAAGAACGAGAGAGGAGATTCTGGCAAGAGCAGTGAGCTGCCGCAAGAGCAAGGGTTGGCCAGTAGGGGGCGCCATTTCTCCACAACCTAGCGCCATCTGAACCGGCTCGCCATCTGAAGCCACTCGGGGGCGTGTTAGAACAGAAACAGGCCATGGAAAAGTTAGAGTAAGCGGAGGCATGCCTGCTGGACCCTCGCTGGGATATTAGTGGATGGTCTGCTCTGTCCCTAACCTTCGAGAGAAACCAGAACAGAGGGCTAGCACAGCCTATCAAAGCTGAGAAGGAAAGGGCCACATTCTTGCTCATCGCTGTCATCTGATCACTCCTCTGCCCCAGAGCAGGCCCGTACAGGTGATACACGAATTTTCAGAGAATGCATAGGATAAATCTTAGGACTGATGGTGTCTGGGTGCCAATCGGCTGGGTTTTGCCACAGATAGGATCTTGGCCGCAGACTGAGGGCAAAAAGACTGAGACAGGGCGGTTATATGACCTATGGGTGAACTGCAGTGTAATCGCCCACTGGGCTGGTTCCACCTGGTGGGGAGGAGGCAGCCTTGAGAAGGAACTAGAGGCACCAGGCCGAGCCCAGCAGGTGCAGCGCTTCACTCCACCGCACAGGACAACTTCCCTGCCCCCTAAGACTGGCCTCCACACACACACCAACAGCCACCCCAAGGGGAAGGTGTCAGCACACACGGCTACATTGGCTTGCCCTCCCTGATAGGGCAAACTGCGACCTGTTCTGGACACTGTGCTGCCAGAACATGAAGAGCCTGAAGTGAGGGCAAGGGTGCGGAGGACAGGAAGGGACGGGAGCCAGGAGCCTGTGGAGTACCCTGCAGTGACTGTGTGAAAGCCCAGTGGAAGGGGCCACTCGGGGGCAGGAAGCATCCGTCCTGGGGGCCCCCTGGGTGACACTGCTCCCCCACCTGCTCAGAACAGTTGGAGGGAGTTCCCACAGTGGGTGGGAAGGTCACCTGGGGGTGCAAGGGTCCCTTTCATCTGAGGACTGTGGCGATTCGAGTCTTGGATGTTGTGCCTGCTTCCCCCTTTTTTAGGGTGGGGGCACACTTCACAACTTGTGGAATCTTAGTTCTCCAACCAGGGTTCAAACTCATGCCCTTGGCAGTGAGAACATGTAGTCCTAATCACTGGCGTGTGTCCACGCACAGCTGCTCAGTTATGTCCAACTCTGAGACCCCAAGGTTCCTCTGTCCATGGAATTTTCCTGGCAAGAATACTGGAGTGGGTTGCCATTTCCTTCTCCAGGGGATCTTCTCAACCCAGGGATCAAATCTGTATCTTCTACACTGGCAGGAAGATTCTTTTACCTCTGAGCAACCAGGGAGGCCCCTTAACCACTGCACCACCAGCGAATTCCTGAGTGACTTGGGGGTACACCAGCTCTCTCTCTGGGCTGTACTGACTAGGATAACAATGCAAGGTGTCCTGGAATACCTGGGCTCTGGAGCCAGCCAGACACCTGACTGTCCTTTACACACCTGAGACCACAGACAGTTCTTTACCCTCTTTAAGCCTCAATTTCTTCAAGTGACACCTCAGTAATTCTTATCTCATGGGGCTGTTAAGAGAATTAAATGAGACAATGCATGTAGAACATTTAGCCTGATCCCTGATTCACTCAAGGGGTTCTCCTTAAACAGCAGTCATTTTTACTGAGTCATTTCTCTTGGGGCCTCAGTTTTTCACATATGTGTACATACATGCTAAGTCGCTTCCATTGTATCTGACTCTTTGAGACCCCATGGACTGTAGCCCACCAGGCTCCTCTGCCCATGGGATTCTCCAGGCAAGAACACTGGAGTGGGTTGCCATTTCCTTCTCCAGGGGATCTTCCTGACTCAGGGATCGAACCCGTGTCTCTTACGTCTCCTGCACTGGCAGGTGGGTTCTTTACCACTAGGACCACCTGGATTGCTCTTTCATCTATAAAACAAGAGTAATATGTCTAACTCTTCACTGGGTTGTTTTGAGGCCTGAGTAATATTATTATTCTCAAAGCATCTCGAAAACCAGAACATACTCCCCCAACACAAGCATTCGCTGGCACTGCACCCTCCCATCACCCGCCTCATGCCACCCCATGAGCTCTCGATGGCAGGAGCCCCATGGGTCCATCCTCTTTCTGGAAACTGACGATTTTCAGCTCCTGCCTGACCTTCCACCGAGCTTCAGCCTCCAATATCCATCTACCTATTTGATGTCTCTACTTTTGGGTGATTAACAGACTCTCTGAACCCTACCATGTCCAAAGTGAAACTCCTGGTTCCTCAGCCCCACCCTCCAAAACACTCTGTTCCTCCCCTGCCTTCCCCAGCTCAGGAAACCACCTAGCCACCACCCAGTCGCTGAAGCCAGAGTCCCAGGAGTCAGCCTTGACCTACAGGATCCATACAAAATAGCATGCTGGACCCCACCTCCACCTTCATCGCCTTCAGGGATGCCTACAAGGGCTTCCCACTCGGCTCCTTGCTTCTAGTCCATTCTACCCAGAGCAGCTGGGAGGAGCTTTGTAAAGGGTCAGTTGGGGCACATTCCTAACCTGCTTAGCACCCCCCATTGCCTCCCATCATACCCAGCACACCTTCCCAACTTCTTGATCTTGCCTAGGAGACGCTGCAAAAGCTAGTCCTGCCTGCCTCTGCCACGGCCCCTCACCTCCCACTTGTCTCCCACTCACTCTGTTTCACACATTTCACCTTCCTCTGTGTCCTGAACAAGTCAGGCTGGTTTCTGCCTCAGGACCCTTGTACCTGCTGTTGCCCTTTCCCAAGCTCTCCCACTGCCTTCATGCCTGACTCATTCAGGCCTTGGTTCTCAAAGGCCACCTTCTCAGTGAAGCTTTTCCTAACTATCCGTTGAAAGTGACTTCCTCCTGCGGTTTGGGGAAGAATGGATACATGCATATGGATGGCTGAGTCCCTTCGCTGTTCACCGGAAACCATCACAACATCCCAACACAAAATCTTTTGGTGTTAAAATAAATTAATAAGGGTTCGATCTCCGACCCAGTGTGTTGTGCAGTGCTGCCCAAAAAAAAAAAAAAAAGTGGCTTCCTCCCTCTAGGGCAGCACCCTGTTTCATTTTCTTCATTACACTTATGCTAAAACCATCTTGTTTTGCTGGTTTGTTGACTTGTTTACTGTCTGTCTCTCCACTAGAACATAATAACGTCCTCAAGGGCAGCCCCCTCTGCCTTGCTCCCAGCTGTCCCCTCAGGGCCACGAATGAGAGCCTGGCATACACAGGTGCTCAGTAAGTGTTAGCTGAATGAATAAATGACTATGATTCCTCCAGTCGCCTCCACTGGGGAAAGCTCTAAAGGTTGAGGTTGCAGGTGGACAGAGGTGGCCTGTCTCTAGCACAGGATCTTCTATGTATACCCCCATCCCCCAGAGGTTGGCCCTGCCACGTGGAGCAGCAACTGGGGCAGCACACCGTGGAACAGAGCACCAGTCAACAGGGAGGAAAAGCACCTACATGCCAATTGCATATAACATCCCATGCTATTGCTGTTAGTCACCAAGTTGTGTTGGACTTTCTGTGACCCCATGGACTGCAGCCCGCCAGGCTCCTCTGTCCCTGGGATTCTCCAGGCAAGAATACTGGATTGGGTTGCCATGCCCTTCTCCAGGGGATCTTCCCAACCCAGGGATCGACCCTGCATCGACTTCACTGGCAGACAGGTTCTTTACCATCTGAGCCCCACATTCCATGCTACCTCACGCTAAAATTCCAGGACAGACAAGCCACAACAGATTCCCAGCCCGGGAGTCCTGGAGTGACCAGCGAGCCTCGGCCTGGCTCCTGGACTCTGGGGCCTGTGGTTATACGGCTGAACACCTCCAGATGGGTGCCTGGGCTCACCTGGCACTCCCCCACCTCTTCTCTAGTGGCAGGACTCATCTCCTCCTGTGGTCCTGCCCTTCCCATTCTCACATCACTTAGTCCAGGTGGGGCTGAGCCCACCTTCTCAGGGGTTAGGAGAAATGACTCTTGGCAGTGGGTGTGTTTTATCTTGCTGGGCACGGTGGCTGCAAGGCTAGAAGTGCTGGTATCCACTGTGCCCGTCCCAGAATGAAAAGGAAGACAGATCCCTGGGGCCAGGTCTGATGGTCTAGGCTGGGCCTTTTCAGTAGCCTGAGCCAAATACTCCCTCTTACTTTTTAACTGCCTAGAGCAGGGGCTGTGGCCACACTGACACCTCCTCCCACCTCATCCTTCATTCGTGCCCACCCACCGCCTCCCCAAGCCTGCGCTACTCTCTCACTTTGCACTCGCCCTTCCCATGCCTGGAACCCCTCCTCCACTCATCCACCAGGCAAACTCCCACTTGTGCCTCCTCTGTGCAGACGCCACTTCCTCCGGGAAGCCTACCTTGACTTCTTCAGACACAACCGCTCTCCTTTTCCTGTGTCCCCACCACTCCCAGCAGGCTTTTCCCGGTCACCTTTCTTCATTAGGTCCTGCCTGCCTAAGAGATCTTCTTGAGCTCTATTTGCTGCGGCCGTAAGATGTAATGGGGCCATCCCCCCAACTCGCTGGGCTCTCCAGAGACAAAATGATGTTTTAGCAGTGAATATAAATGTTCAATCAATGCCTCTCCTACCCCAGACATTCTGAATGACTACCCCAGGAGAGATGTATTCCCTACCCTTGATTGAAAAGCTGCACCAAAACATCCCTCACTGATTCAGTAAATATCTGTGAAGCCACCTCGGTAGAAGGCACCGTGCCCAGTGCTGGCCGCACAGAGTGTAAAAATTAGAAGGAGTTCTGTGGTGGCCCAGTGGTTAGGACTCTACTTTCACTGCCAAGGGCCCAGGTTCAATGCCTGGTCAGGGAATTGGGGTTCCACAACAAATGTGGTGCAGCCAAAACAGAAGTCAGTGGTAAAATGGTATTATAATCACCTCTTCATCTGTTCAAGATAGGAAAATGCAAGGAAGGTTCCGGCCAAGCTGACCAACATGACGTTTTGGAAGCTGGCATTACAGAGACAGAAGCTGGTTTTCTCTTTGTACTTTATATACAATTTCAAAGACTATGAACGCTCTTGACTCTCTTGCCTGCATGTCTGCTAAGTCACTTCAGTTGTGTCCAACTCTGTGGGACCCTATGGACTGTAGCCCACAAGGCTCCTCTGTCCATGGGATTCTCCAGGCAAGAATACTGAAGTGGGTTGCCATGCCCTCCTCTATGGGGTCTTGACGACCCAGGGATTGAACCCGTGTCTCTTAGGTCTCCTGCATTGGCAGGCAGGTTCTTTACCGCTAGTGCCACCTGGGAAGCCCTTTAACTTTCTTAGAACTTCTCACACATTTCTTGGTGGCTTATTGGTGTGTCTGTTTCCCTATGAGACTGGGAGCCCCTCCAGGGACAAGGCTCTGTGTGAGTCATGCCTGCTTCCTGCCAGGGCTCGACACAAGGGAAATATCTGTGAAGTGAGGGCAGGACGGAGCTGAGCAGGCGAGAGAAGTTAAATGGCCCTAGCATGCACAAGACACAAGCTGGGAAGAGAGTCAAGCCAGGGCCGGGCCGGCTGTGACTGCAGCGGGGCAGTGAGCACGGGAGGACATGGTGCCCACTGCGGCCTGAGTGCAGGCAGCTCGCTTCCCTGCTCCTGGGCTGGCCGGGATAAACATTTATCTGCTGGGGAAGTGAGATCACGGGGCGACGGAACTCCCAGGAAACCACCTCAGCCTAGCTTGGCACTCGCAGGGGACAGATGAAGATGAGAGCTGGGGGAAGCTGGGCCAGGCAGAGCGAGGGGAGAGGGCTGGGCAGGAGCAGGCCTGGAGAATCAGGGCACGGGCAGGGCAGCAGGCAGCAGAGGGTCAGCCTGCTGTTCCCGGGGCCCGTGGAGAGCCTGGAGGCGCTGGCTGAATAGGAGCGTCTGCTGCTTCTGGGGCTGATGGTCTGGTTGGGTCTGCACTAGGCTGCCTGTCCCTCCACCCTCCCTGTAGTCTGTGTTCCTTCAACAGAGATTTTCGAGGGCCTATTTTCACACAGCCTTTGGTGATCAGAAAGCAAAAATCAAACCAGCGAGAGAAAGAGAAGTCATGGAAGACTTCCTGGAGGCTCAGACTCCTGAGCTGGGACTTGAAGAGGAGAAGCTGACCAGATAAAGACAGGTAACTTCCAGGTAGAAAGGAGGACAGAGATTGGAGGAGCCTAGTGAGGAGACCTGAGCCTCAGCACTGCCCAGTGAAGAGAGGTGTGCGCTGCGAATCGCAGGGCGTCTCTGGTGGCCAGGGAGGGAGGGGTGCCAGAGAGGGGCAGCAGCCCCAGATCATGTGGTTACAGCTCTGGACTCGGGCTGGCAATGCCCCTTGAGCTCACGGTATGACCTGAGGCAGGCGAAGTCACGTCACTCCCCCGGAGCCTCAGGCATGATGAGGGTCTGTGGGTTCAAGGTGGTCGCATTAGCATAGTGCCTGGTACCAAGGCCGCGTCCAACAGGCTACATGGGCAACAGTGGCGAGCCAGGCATTGGGAGGATCTGTTTGGGAAAGTCACTATAGAGCAGCGAGGCCAGATTGCTCTGTGTTGCTGAGGAGCCAGACCTCGTGGCAGGAAGCACTAAGAAGGCAGAGATGCGCTCGGTGTTAAGCCCCAAATGAGAGTGCTGGCCAGCAGTGGAGCCGGTCCATCAGAGGCTAACGGCTGCCAAGGGAACAGCCTTGTGGGCGCTGGACAGCTCCCTGGTGCAGACAGCACAGGCCGCCTGGGATTCCTAGGGAAGGGGCGGGGAAAGAAGAGGGTCCTAGGAACAGTCACTGTGAGAAACTCAGGGCTGTGCGGAGTTAAACAGGGTCCCTTGTTCTAAGGCTTCCTAGGCCCTTTGCTGTCCTGCAACACAGGTCACAGACTCAAATGCTATATGGAAACCAGGTGAACAGCACAGATGGGTGACATGGGCAGCTGTGGAAGGAAGGGGTGTGCGGAGAGAACAGCCTGTCAGAAGAGGAGGCCTGCCCAGCTTCTACTCAGCTCCTGTCAGGGATCCTTATGTGGGCCACTGCCAACAGTTGAATTGGCCACTGCCATGGTTGACTGTGTTCCCTAAAAAGACATGGTGGGAATTCTAACCCCTGGTTCCTGTAACTATGACCTGGTTTGGAAATGAGGTCTTTGCAGATATGATCAAGTTAAAATGAGGTCATTAGGGTGGGCCCTAATTCAATGACTGCTGTCCTTTTACAAGGAGGTGACAGGTGGACACAGAGACCGATGTGCACAGAGAAGATGGCCATGTGATGATGGGGGCAGAGATTGGAATCATCCATCTATGAGAAAGCCAGCGATTTCCCACACCACCAGAAGCAGGAAGAAGCAAGAGGGATTCCCCGGAGAGCCTTCACAGAGAGCCCAGCTCTGCCGACACCTTGATTTTGGACTTCTAACATGATGCATTTTGGTTGTTTTAAGCTGCCTCATTAGTGACACTTTGTTGTGACAGGCCTAGAAGCTACTATGGCCCCTCATATACATGATTCCACGTAGACCGGAAGTCTGTAGAATGGGGAGAGAGCACGTGGCATTTCCTGACCCATAGGTCATGGGCCTCTTTCTGAAAGAGGGTCTCACTGGATGAGCCAAAGGACATGATGTGGGGACACTGATTCTGATTCTCAGCCTTTCGTTCGGGGCCCACACACAGGTCCTGCCCACTGAGGTGACCCCCGGTTTCCTCTGCTGTAAACTGAGCATGACGTGTCAGCCTCCCCGGTGGCTGGGCCCCCGCAGTGAGGTGCACAGAAATCGAGGGGTCAGGTGCTCCCTTCACCTGGAGGGTGTGCTCCCTCCGAGCCTCGGTCTAGCCCCCCACTGATGGGTGGCAGCGTGTCCCAAGGCTTCCTAGGGTTGCTGGGGGACTGCCCGGCCAGTGGCTGGTGGTCAGAATGGTAAATGGTGCCCGGGGATCAGCCAGCCTCCTGCAGTCTAGGGTCCTCGGCTGGGGGAGGGTACTCCCCCCGGGGGCTGCCCTTACCTGTGCTGTGAGCTGGATGGGCTGGGACAGGGTAAGCTGTGGGGTCCCCGGGGGCTGGCTGGCAGACTGTGGTGGTGGCAGGT
>SJXQ01005606.1:395046-409329 GCA_006408695.1 Aepyceros melampus | reverse complement strand
CACCTGCGAGGGTCACACAAAGGCGCAGGACTCCCCGCGCGCTGCGGCGCAGACAAAGGCGCGGCCCAGCCCGCTGCCCTCTTCCGCCTCCCCGCCCGCGGTCCGTGGCTGCTGGGCCGCCTGGTGCCTCCAAACAGCCCACCTGCTCGCTGCGGGCCCTGCAGGACTCGCTGCGCCCCTACCCCACGCTGGCGGACCCCCAGAGCACGCGCGCGCACACGCACTGCTGGACTCCTATACACACGCTCGTGTTTCTACACAGGGACTCCAATACTTCACACACACGTGTGTACATCCAGACACATGGAAACACTCCTTGGTGCCCAGGCCCTGACAACAACTAACACTACCCGCGTGTGCCCAGAACTCTGCTCTGTCATGCGGGCACATGGGCACGGCTATACAGGTGTACCCAGGCATACTTCCCGGCCATGTGTGCCCACGTTCACACCCATGCACACTCACGCAGGTTAGTGTGAGTGCCTTCAAGAGTGCCTTTCTGCCTGTACACAGGCCCTGTGCAGCCCAGACACGGTTAGTGTGAGTGCCTTCAAGAGTGCCTTTCTGCCTGTACACAGGCCCTGTGCAGCCCAGACACTCCCAGGCAGGCAGGCCCACTCCATGAGAATGATGGTGGTCCTTACATCTGCACAGAGAGGACAGTGGCCCCACCAGCTACACGCATTACATTCCGTACTGTGAAGGCCATTCCTCTGAGCAGATTCGGAGCCCCTGCAGCATCCGCTGGCTTCACTCAGACCTCCTGCCTCTGGGCCCACCTCCCTGCCTCTCTCTCTCTCAGATGGCAGGATTTCTACATGGGAGGGTCAGCCATCTGGTGGATGATGGCACTTGAGCCTTGTCTTGAAGCTGCATTTGCCTGCTTAACTCTTTTTATTGAGGATTTATGTTTTGGAAGACTTGGAAGTGAGGGTAATAAGGACTTTATAGAGGGAGCAAAACCCCATCAAAACACCCCTCAAGCTCCACAGTCAACGCATCCTTGTCCAGAGGGAGCTCTGGGTGGTAACTCGGAGAAGGGAGAGATGCACCCCGTTTCCAGTGCTGCCCTCCCAGGCCTCCAGCTGAGAGGTGGAGCTGGGTACAGCCTTTCATGCCCCCCCTACCTGTGGTGGGTAAAATTACCCCACTCCTCTTGCCTCTCAAGCTGACTCCACTATTATCGCCTCTAGCCGACCAGAATTGAGTCCCTGAGCTGGAGTCGAGGCATCTTGAAGAAGAATGGGCCTGAGACTTCCCACCTGCCCAGGAGAGGACAGAGGGGCTGAGTTAGGGGCATGCTGGGTGGGCAGGGCCTGGCAGCCAGGAACGGGGAGGCCCAGGCACGGGAGATGGTGGCTGTTTAGCTGGAGACGAGGCCTCAGGCCAAGTTGAGCCAGGCAGGTAGGGCCTGGGAGCTGGGGACCAGCGGGGCCACTGGGGGTGCAGGGAGCCTGGGAGGGAGGCGGTGCAGGGGAGACCAGGCTGGGCTCAGGGCTGAGCGGTAATTAAAGGAGACGTAGGGGGCTCCCCAGGGCCAGCGGGGCTGGTAACTGACACGCGGGCCCCATTGCTCCGCTCATATTTCTCACCGGATCGATACGTTTGACTCCCGACAAGACAATAATCGCTTGTACGCGGCCGGCGAGTCGATCAAATACATTATTAGAGCGAGGTCCCCTGGGGGCCCAGCGGGGAGTGGTGGGGGGAGCAGCCAGCCCACCGGGGACAGCAGAGCGAGATTCTTCACCCCTCAGGGCCCCCAACCATGGCCTCTTCCTCTCGGCCGCCCCTGGGGACCCTCTCTGTGGCTTGGCTCCCCAGCCTCTTTCTGCATCCCGCTGTGTCTGACGACCTCTTCGCTCAGCCCCAGCCGTGTCCCTGCTCCGCGTGGGGACCCCAGCCGTGTCCCTGCTCCGCGTGGGGACCCCAGCCGTGTCCCTGCTCCGCGTGGGGACCCCCAGCCGTGTCCCTGCTCCGCGTGGGGACCCCCAGCCGTGTCCCTGCTCCGCGTGGGGACCCAGCCGTGTCCCTGCTCCGCGTGGGGACCCCCAGCCGTGTCCCTGCTCCGCGTGGGGACCCCCAGCCGTGTCCCTGCTCCGCGTGGGGACCCCAGCCGTGTCCCTGCTCCGCGTGGGGACCCCCAGCCGTGTCCCTGCTCCGCGTGGGGACCCCCAGCCGTGTCCCTGCTCCGCGTGGGGACCCCAGCCGTGTCCCTGCTCCGCGTGGGGACCCCCAGCCGTGTCCCTGCTCCGCGTGGGGACCCCCAGCCGTGTCCCTGCTCCGCGTGGGGACCCCAGCCGTGTCCCTGCTCCGCGTGGGGACCCCCAGCCGTGTCCCTGCTCCGCGTGGGGACCCCCAGCCGTGTCCCTGCTCCGCGTGGGGACCCCAGCCGTGTCCCTGCTCCGCGTGGGGACCCCCAGCCGTGTCCCTGCTCCGCGTGGGGACCCCCAGCCGTGTCCCTGCTCCGCGTGGGGACCCCAGCCGTGTCCCTGCTCCGCGTGGGGACCCCCAGCCGTGTCCCTGCTCCGCGTGGGGACCCCCAGCCGTGTCCCTGCTCCGCGTGGGGACCCCAGCCGTGTCCCTGCTCCGCGTGGGGACCCCCAGCCGTGTCCCTGCTCCGCGTGGGGACCCCCAGCCGTGTCCCTGCTCCGCGTGGGGACCCCAGCCGTGTCCCTGCTCCGCGTGGGGACCCCCAGCCGTGTCCCTGCTCCGCGTGGGGACCCCCAGCCGTGTCCCTGCTCCGCGTGGGGACCCCAGCCGTGTCCCTGCTCCGCGTGGGGACCCCAGCCGTGTCCCTGCTCCGCGTGGGGACCCGAGCAGGGTTTCCCTGAAGTGCTGCCTCATCTCTGGGGCTGTGGCATGTAGGAGGTCAGAGAGGGGCCCAGGCTGGCAGGAGACAAGGAGACCGGGTTGCCTATGAGTTGACAGCCGAGCCAGAAGGTGAGCTCGGGTCTGAGATTCATCGACATTAACCTCTCTTTGCATCTCAGTGTTCTGCCTTCAGCAGAGCCCAAGGAGGGCCACCTCTGCATGGTGAGCGGGTCGGTGGGCAGACGGTCAGGGAAAGCTGATTAGGGACCCAGACACAGAGGAAAGCAGGATGAGGGGTGGCAGACAGACACACAGACCAAGGTATGTCCGGCTGGCCCTGCTGCAGGGTTGTGCAAACCTCCCAGTAAGGCCTCTGGTACTCTGGAATCAAACCCCGCCTGCCCCCCCACCTCCGGGCACTGCCTGTCCACCTCTTCCTGACTTCCGGGCTCGTTTCCTGTTTACACACCTCCTTGATCCTCAGCCTTGCCCTCAGAGCTGCACAAAAACAGACAGTAAGTCAGATCTGGCCTGTGGGCCATAGTTTGCCAACCCCAGGCTGAGACCATTTACCTGCAGTATAATCAGTGATACTTGTTTGATGTTATTTAATTGCTAAGTCATGTCCAAGTCTTTTTGCGACCCCATGGACTATAACCCTCCAAGTTCCTCTGTCCATGGAATTTTCCAGGCAAGAATACTGGAGTGGGTTGTCATTTCCTTCTCCAGGGGATCTTCCTGACCCAGGGATCGAACCCATGTCTCAGGCACTGGCAGGTAGATTCTTTACCACTGTACCACCTGGGAAGCCCCCAAGCATTTCCTCTGTGTCCCTTAGAGCCAAGCTGTGAGCTGGGGGCTGAGGACTCAGAAGAGAACTAGATCTGAAATTTGCCCCCAGGGAGCTCACAGTCCAAGAGGGAGACTGGATTTGATGGGAGTTTTCTGATATTCCACAACTGACTCAGAAAGTATCCGATAAATGCTAGTCAAAGATGAATCCCAAGACATAGACTTGAGGCTGGATTTGATATTGTAGGTGGAAAGATTCTGAGCAGGAAGAGTCTGTGTAAGAGAGGCCCACCGGGGACTGGTGTGAGAGTAGGCTGGTGGGTGGAAGCTGGAGAAGATGGCCAGAGGAGTGGCTGGGACAGCGGTCTAGACAACAGGAGAGAATGCGGCCCTGGGGATGCAGATAAGAGGATGAGTTTGAGTGAGAGTCTTGAGGACTTACAAGCAGGCAGCTGAGAGGGTGGATGGGTGGGTGCTCAGGCCATCACTGATGGACACTGGGAAGGGGAGGAGATTTGGGGAAGATGCTTATGTCAGTGCCTGGGATTGGGGGTGGGAGGAGGTCAGCAAGGTCTATGGACCAGGAAGGCAGCAGATGCTGAATAAACTCACATCGGCACAAACACTTCTCACGCATCTCCTGCCCACCAGTTTCCCAGACCCACCAGAAATCCCAGAAATTCACCACATACAAAAAAGAAATGAGGAAGCATCATGGCCCAAAGAAGATAAAAGTCAGAAGACCAACAGCTCCCCATTCTGAACCTAGCCAGCTGGTGGCCGAGGGCCAGACCCCCACCCCGCACTCTCTGGGCCTCCATTTCCCCACCTGAAAGTGGGAGGTGGGCTGGAGGAGCATTCTAAGACTTCTTCAAACTGTTAACATTCTGTGGCTTGAAAGGGACAGGAACAGGCAAGACAGACCGATGGCTCCATTAGCGGCCACGTTCACACAGTTAGCCTGGGTGGATCCTGAGTCTCTCTGACCCCAAAGCCCTCGCCGAGACTGCTGTCCTGGACTTGCGGCTCCTTACTTGGGCTTGTACGTGTCCCAGGCTGTAGGCTGTCCAGGAGCAGACCCACCAGGACATCCGAAGAGGCAGGTGCCGGGCCCTGGGCCTCCCATGAGGAGGCTCTGCCCTGGGCACAGGAGCCCCCGCCCACCCCTAGGCTGCGGACTCTGCTCCAGCCCAGACCTCCCGCTCACCAGCACCAGCACCAGCACTGACTCTGCAGGCTGATGGCGCTTTCCTTCCTCCCAGCCCAGGGAGCTGTCCAAAGGCTGAAATACAAGGGCCCTCAGAGTGGTCCAGAAGCTCTCCTGTAACCCCGCTGCTGCCTCCAGGAAAGCCCAGCCTGCTCACCATGGATGGCCTCCAGGCACCCGCGGGACCTCACTTCTCTTAATGAGAGCCCTGTGTGCCTGCCACACCAGAGAAAGCCGAGTCTGTCCCCACTTGGGGCCTCTGACCTTGCCCACCCTCCCCTAGAACGCTGTTTCCCATCTCTTCCCTTTCTTCTGACCCTTCAGGACTTAGCTCAAAGGCCACCTCCTCCCAGAAGCCCTCCCTCGGCCACTCTCCACTCCAGCTCTTGCTCAGTCGCTCAGTCGTGTCCAACTCTGCGACCCCATGGACTGTAGCACGCCAGGCTCCCCGTGCACCAGCGCCGGCCGGCGTTTGCTCGGGCTCAGGCCCCCGAGCCAATGGCCAGCGCTGTTCTCTTCATAGTGCCCTCTGCAGCTCAGGCGCTGCCACCGTGCCTTACTGTTTCGCCCTCTGAAATGTAAGCTCTCTGAAAGCAGGTGCTGTTTTTGGTCTTGTCTTCTGCAGTATTCCCTTCTGAAAGGGACATACCACGTGCTTAGATCCTATTTGTTGAATGAATGGATCCTTCCAGGCTCCCACAGCCCACAGAATGAAATCCAGGGCTAGCTTTCCAAACTCAAGTGGACATGGGCTTCTGCCAATCTCCATGGGCAAATTGCCTTCAGAGCTCACCTTCTTCCTCTAGGTTTGGCAACTTGGGGTTCCATATGTACCCATCCTCCGAGCCTCCTGTGTTTGCTGGCCTCTATAGCCTCGGCTCAAATCTCTCCTCTCCGTTAGCCGTCTCTGACTCCACGGGAGGCCTACTGAATAGTGATGGCCTCAGTCTTCCCACAGTTCAGGCATCTTGGGCTTAGCACTAATCGTACTGCATTGAAGCTACTTCCCAATGAGGCTGCCCTCAGAGGGCAGGGCTGAAGGGCAGGGTGGGGTTTCATTCATTTTTGTAGAATGGAGTCCAGCACTGATCTGCAGATAAGCCCCGTTGAATGAGGACATCTGCCCCGTAGACTGTGACACTTTATAGAGCTGGATGTAAGCACTAGCACTTCCCAGGTGGCGCCAGTGGTAAAGAACCCACCTGTCAGTGCAGGAGACAGAAGAGAGGCAGGTTTGATCCCTGGGTCAGAAAGATCCCCTGGAGAAGGAAATGGCAGCCCACTCCAGCATTCTGCCTGGAGACTCTCATGGACAGAGGAGCCTGGTGGGCTACAGTCCATGGGGTCGCAAAGAGTTGGACATGACTGAAGCAACTGAGCGTGCAAGCACTGATCTGGGAGTCAAACATTTGAAGCATGGAAACTGGTCTTTCCATTCACTTGCTGTATGCCCCCGGGCAGGTGATTTCCCCTCTCTGAGCCTCTGAGGATCCTCATCTTTGAAAAGGGGGCAGTAATATGGGCTGATCAGTGGTAAAGAATTCACCTGTCAAAGCAGGAGATGCACAAGACCCAAGTTCGGATCCCTGGGTCAGGAAGATCCCCTGGAGAAGGAAATGGCAACCCACTCCAGTATCCTTACCTGGGAAATCCCATGGACAGAGGAGCGTGGCAGACCACAGTCCTTGGGACAGCAGAGTCAGACACAACTGAGCACGCATGCAACATAGGCTGACAGGAACTTCATGAATCTTTTTTCTTTTGTTTTTAATGGTTCCTTGTGCTACAGAGGACTCTGTTATTGTCAATCTTAAATATAAT
The DNA here is from genome assembly GCA_006408695.1 of Aepyceros melampus. NCBI lineage: Eukaryota > Metazoa > Chordata > Mammalia > Artiodactyla > Bovidae > Aepyceros > Aepyceros melampus. The sequence goes on along the minus strand of SJXQ01005606.1, from coordinate 402,695 downwards.
ACTGATTACCATGCACAAGGAGTTCAGAAAGTTCACGGTGTTTATCACACCAAAGTTTGAAATAGAGAAAATCAGAAGTAACATAGAATGCTACCACAGGACAGTGGCTAAATAAAGCGTAGCATATTCATACTCAGGAACAGTATGTGATCATGAGAGATGATGGAACTGATCTATGAATATGGACATGGAAAGTTCTCCAAGACTCTGCTGAATGCAAAGGCAAGCTGCAGAATGATTGACACAACTTAACATTATTGATGTAAAACACATACCAAAACCTCTATGTATTTTCTTTGGGTGTGCAGGTATTGACAAATGCAGAGAAAAGGCCCAAGGGGTAACTCATCAGCTAATGACAACTACCTCTGGTGAGTGGACCAGAAGTGGGGAAGTACATGTGTGTGCACGTGTGTCCATGCTTGGTCATGTCTGACTCTTTACAACCCCGTGAACTGTAGCCCCAGGCTCCTGCGTCCATGGGATTCTCTGGGCAGAATACTGGAGTGGGGTGCCATTTCCTCCTCCAGGGCATCTTCCTGACCCAGGGACCAAACCCACATCTTTTATGTCTCCTATGTTGGAAGATGGGTTCTTTACCACTGAGCCACCTGGGAAGCCCCCTGGGAAAGCAGAATGGACTCAAATGGGATTTTTTAAAGATTTTTTTAATATAGACCATTTTCAAAGTTTTTACTGAATTTGTTACACTATTGCTTCTGTTTCATGTTTTGGAGGGTTTTTTTGGCCACAGTCATGTGGGATTTTAGATCCTCAACCAGGGATGGAACCCCCATCCCCTGCATTGGAAGGTGAAGTCTTAACCACTGGACCACCAGGTAAGTCCCTCAAATGAGGTTTTAACCTTTTCTGTTATGGTTTTGGTTTTTATGAGATTGTATTCATTTTTGAATTAACATTAGACTATGAGTTACAGGTAGCCAACTACAAAGTGAAACAAAGGACTGATTATCCCCCACAGTGAAGAAAGTGGTCACCTCCAGCAGGGAGGGAGGGACAGGGTGGCAGGTGGATCCTGGGCTCTGGCTGCCTCCTGTATACAAACCTAGGTGGTGATCCCACAGACGTTCACTTGATAAAGATTGATTCAACTGTACATTGATAACTCTCTCACATAAGTGTGCTTCCTGCAGGCAGGGGCCAATTCCCACTCATTTTGGTATCATCTGCTCTGCATCCCCAGTTCACTGCACAAAAGCAGATGTTAGTAAAAGGCCACATTCGGTAGGGTGCACCCCAGGCTGCTAGAGCTCCAAGGGGCCAAGGCTGCTGTCCAGGGTACTAAAGTCCAAAGCCTGGGAAGCCTCAAGGAGGCCGGCCGACGAAGACACCTTCCAGACCCGATGTCCTAATTGGCCCCTCTGCGACCCGGATCCTGCTCGCCTCTAACACACCACCTTCCATTGCTCCCCAGGCCTTCCCAGGTGGCGCTAGTGGTAAAGAACCTGCCTGCCAATGCAAGGGACATAAGAGATGTGGGTTCAATTCTTGGGTGGGAAGAGTCCCTGGAGGAGAGGGCATGGCAACCCACTCCAGTATTCTTGCCTGGAGAATCCCATAAATAGGGGAGCATGGTGGGCTACAGTCCATGAGGCCGCAAGGAGTCAGACACGACCGAAGCGACTGAGCACGCTCGCGCACACACCCATTGCTCCTCGCCATTCGCTCACGTCCTCCAGGCTGAAGCTCCCATGTGCCTCAGGACCTTTGCTCTCGCTCTCTCTGCTGGCTGCTTCCGTCTTTGCCCAGGTATGGTGGTAGAGCACGCCCTCACTTGTTCCAGGAGTCGACTGACACATCCTCTCCACAGAGAAGTCTTTTTGATCATCCCAACCCACACAGCCTTTCCCCTCCTCATCACTCTCCATCTTTCACTGGCTACTGTTTTCTTCCAGCACTTGTCACTGACATTCGAGCTTCTGTGTGTTCATGTGCTTGTTTATCATGCATCTCCACCCACTGGAATGTTCACGCTGGGAGGACGGGGAGCAGGTCTGCTCTGTTCGGTTTCAGCCTCCTATTTAAAAGGGCCTCAGGTGCACAAAATGGCATTAATCATAACCCATGGTTCCTGGCTTTCTCCCATCACTGGGATGGGCAGAGCCCTCTTCCATTCTTTATTTGCTTGTTTATTTAATTTATATTTAATAAATTATGTGGACACATTATTACGTGTTCACGTTAAGCCACCACTCACCATACGGATTAGAACTGTGACAAGTCACACTGACTCGTGCCTGACGTGTGCACTGCCGTGTCCCGGTACCTGCCATGGAGGAGGATCTGTTTGCTGCAGGAGGTAAGGGGCACCATGCAAAGGGAAGCTCGCAGGAGCGCCCGCATGGCCTCACGAGGAGGGCGAGAAGAAACCAAAGGCCGTGCCCTCCCATAAGCTCTCCTCTCCTCCCTGGTGCTCCCACACCCTCGTTCAACCTAGCCAAAGTTTCTTCAAGACAATTCAATCCTACACTCTCACGGATGGCCCACTGTGCCAGACCCTGTGCCAAGAACTGGGGACCAGAGGGACTTCCCTGGTGGTCCAGTGGCTATGACTCTGAGTTCCCAATGCAGGGGACCCAAGTTCCATCCCTGGTCAGGGAACTAGATCCCACATGCTGCAACTAAGAAGTCTGGTGTTAACAACTAAAGTTTCTGCAAGCCACAACAAAGATCAAAGATCCCGCATGCCACAACGAACACCTGGTGCAGCCAAATAAAAAAATATTTTAAAAAGAGAGAGTTGGTTGGTGGTTTAGTCGCTCAGTCATGTCCGACTCTTTGTGATCCCATGGACTGTAGCCTGCCAGGCCCCTCTGTCCACTGGATTTCCCACGCAAGAATACTGGAGTGGGTTGTCATTTCCTTCTCCAGGGGATCTTCTCAACCCAGGGATCGAACCAGGGTCTCCTGCACTGCGGGCAGATTCGCAGATTCTTTACTGACTAACCCACCAAGGGACACCTGAGAGAGCTGAGGACACCAGGACAATCAGCCTTGGCCACGCCCCTGAGCATTCTCAACCCCACCCCACCCCACCCCTTCAGGGTCCCACGATTATCATAAGTTATAAGAGCAGCTACCCAGAGGTGCCTGCTCCATGTGGCCATGGGCTCTGTGCATCCTGTCTTGGCATCTTCCTAGCGATCCAATAAAGCAGGTGCTGTTACTACCCCCGCTTTTCAGAGGCACACCCTGAGGTGGTCTGTAGCCTGCAGGTCAATCCCAGAGCCTGGCTCTCCTTACCACTAGGCATGCTGCCTGCGTGATCGTGTGCATGCTTCTCCCCTCGAAAATCCGGGAGGTCCTAGGCCTCCTGTATCTCTGCAAAAGCAACTGAGGATGATGGAAAAGGTGTCAACTTTGAAGTCATGTAACAAGTGGTCAGGTCCCAGCTGCAGAGTTCAGGGAGGCACTGGGGGTGGGGGCAGGGTGTCATCTGGCCCGAGTATTATATTCACGAAGGGCCTCATTAACCGAGATGTGCCTTTTTGATTTTACAGTTGGGTGCCACTGCCAAACCACATCAGCCGTAGGATGCGCGAATTTTGTTCTAATAAATCCTGAAATGACCTTGTAAATATCAGTTAGTGTGGCACTTTGTTGCTGTTGTTGCTTAGAGCCCAACCTGTAACTCCATTTTGGCTTTCTTTCACTCTCAGCATCCTAGGAGGCTCAAAAATGAGAAGTGGCCTGGCCCCTCTCAGACTCTGTGGAGCCTGCTGAGTCCTTGCTGTGTGACTCCATGCAAACCACTCAACCTCTCTGTGCCTCTTCTGGAACTGTGTGGTCCTTGGGTGGCATCTGCAGAGGGCCCTGCTCCACAAACATTTTAACTCGATGGAATCACGTTGACCCAGACCTTATGAGACATACTCCCTGCCATCATGGAAGCAAACTTCGGGGTCTGGACACCTGAAAGGAAGTGAAGGATCTTGGGAGAAGAGATTTTGTGTGATAATCACTTACTGGTTTACTGCCTTCCCAGGTGGCGCTAGTGGTACGCCTGCCAATAAGGAGACACAAGTTCGACCCCTTGGTTGGGAAGATCCCCTGCAGGAGGGCGTGGCAATCCACTCCAGTATTCTTGCCTGGAGATCCCAATGGGCAGAAAAGCCTGGCAGGCTACAGTCCTTAGGGTCGCAAAGAGTTGGACATAACTGAAGTGATCGAGCACACACATTCAACAACCATCTGCTGAGGTGGAGGACAGCGCCTAGAAAAGCTCAGGGGCAGGGAATCAAGAGTTCTGTTTTAGACGATTCAAGGTGAAACCCTGAACTATAGTTAGAAACACTTTCCATGCATCTTCTCATTGAATCTCCTCCACGCTCTCCAAGCAGAAATCACTGTCACCATGCCCATTTTACAGATGAAAGAACTGATGCTCTGCCAGGTTGAATCATGTGCCTGGGGCCTCCCAGATGGAACCAGGAACAGCATCCAGGCAGGTAGGTTCCTCTTCCTCCCCAGCCCCCTGCTGGCTCTTCCCTTTAGTGTGGCAGGAAACGCTGGACTTGGGCCGGGGTGGCCCCTGAGACAGCTACATGCCTCCTACCCTGGCCAGGGGGCCTCCTGCCAATATGGGCCATTCCCTGAAATTTGTCACAATGGTGACCCACCGTGAGTCACAGCAAGTCTGGGCTGCACCCTGAACCATGTCTCTGGGCTCTGGTCCATTCTCCAGGCTCACACATCTTCAGACCTGCTCACTGCCTGCTCACCTCCTTCCTGGAGTCTCCCCAGGGAAGCCCTCTCATTCACTTCCATGGACGACCTCTTTCTCACCTTGGACTCCTCACCAGTGCCCAAGACACCAGGCACTTTGAGGTGTGTGTAGAGAACATCAAATGGATACACTCTAGGTGTCTGCCTGTGAGAGGCGTCCCCAGAGGAAAGCAGCGCCGGTCTGGTGAGAGGGAATCTCAGGCGTGTGCTGGGTCAGCCCCTCGCGCTGCCCGACAGCTGTGTGGCCTGGGGTAAGCACCTCCACTTCCCTGAGCCTCGCCATCGGCGCCGTTTCAAAGATCCTCCCCATTGCTCCACTTGCCCGGGCCGCCACCATCTCTGGCCCTGGTGACGTCAGCAGCCTCCTTCTTGCTGGTCTCTGGGCGTCCACAGTGGACCCTGACAGTCTCATCTTCCCCCTTGCACCAAGAAAGGGTCTTTCTGAAATTTAATCAGGCTGGGTTGCCTCCTTGCTTCAGGCTTTTCAGAGACCTCTCTACTTTGGGGAATAAACCCCAAGCCCCTTCATCCAGGAATGCTCTGGAGGTCCAGGGGTTAGGACTCCACGCTTTCACTGTCAAGGATGCAAGTTCAGTCCCTGGTCAGAGAACTGTGATCCCGCAAGCCATGCGTGGTGGCCAAAACAAAAACAAAAACCTGAACCAGGAAACAAGCCCTTAGTTTAGCCTAGAGTCCTGGGTGACCTGACCTCTGCCACCCACTCTCCCCTCTCCCCCCACCACTCTCCCCTTCTCCTACCCTGCTCTAAGCCTCACTACCCCCTCTGTGCTCCTCAAACCAAGCTCTTTCCAACCCCAGGCCCTTTGCACGTGGCAGTCTCTCTTCCTCGAATGCTCTCGCCTGGTTAAATCCTATTCATCTTTCAAGGCTCAGCTTAAACGTCCTGCCCTCTCTGTGTGGGCTCCCTGTTCTTGTCTCTCCTTTGGGGGCCTTCATCACAATTTCTAATTTTGCACTTAACCAACATTTACAGTTTAAGATCTGCCTCCTCTCTTTGTTTGTCGACTCTGTGGACGTCAGCTGTGCCAGTTTTGTTCACTTCTTTATCTCGACGGGCCTGGCACAGAGCAAGTGCTGAGACAAATGAGTCGTTTATGGGGACGAGGACCTAAGGCAGAAGACTTGAGTCTTCTGAGCCTCAGTTTCTCCTGTCAAATCAATACAATAATGCCTCCCAGGACTTGCCTGGCGGCTCAGCGGTTAAGACTCCGTGCTTCTACTGCAGGGGGCAAGGGCTCAGTCCCTGGTCAGGAAACTAAGACCCCCACATGCCGTGCAATGTAGCTCCCCAAAAGTTATATATACCTTTGTGTGTGTATATATATGTGTGTATACATATATATATAATGCCTCCCTTAGAGGGTAGTGGTGAGGATTTCAAGACACAAAAAATACTGACAGTGTTTTTGGGGAAAAAAAGAGACGAAACTGGGCATGAGATGTTGTTTAGTCGCTCAGTCGTGTCCGACTCTTCTCCGACCCCATGGACCCTGGCCTGCCAGACTCCTCTCTCTGTGGGATTTCCAGGCAAGAATACTGGAGTGGGTTGCCATTTCCTTCTCTAGGGAATCTTCCCAACCCAGGGATCGAACCCACATCTGCTGCTTGGCAGGTGGATTCTTTATTGCTGAGCCACCTGGGAAAATACCCTTCAAATATAAAAGCTTGAAAGAGCTGGAACCTAGGGGACGGGCAGAACAAGAGAGGAGGGCATGGCCATTTGTCAAGTAACCTTATCTGCCAGGCATTTTACAGCTCCTCGTTCTCTGGCTCGTACGAGATGGTGGCTCCGACCTGGAGGAGGAAATCCAAGTTTAGGGAGGAGAAACCACCTTCCCACGGTGTCACAGCAAGTCCATGCAGGGCTGGGGCCTGAGCCCCTCACATCAAGGCCGTTTCGTTTCCCACACAACTCCAACAAGACCTGACCGGCTCAGTGTTGTTGTTGTTTTTTTTTTCCTTTTGCCTGGACTGCAGGGCATGTAGGAACGTGGAACCTTAGTTCCCTGACCAGAGATTGAACCAATGGCCCCTGCCGTGGAACCATGAGGTCCTAACCACTGGGGCAGGGAGGTCGCTGCAGTGAGTTCTTGACCAACATTTGTGGAATTGGACCAATGGAGAGGGTCTGAATGGCAGTCCTGGCTCTGCACTCATTGGCTGGTGGTCTTGGGTGAGCCGCTTCCCTTCCCTGAGCCTCGGTGTCCCCATCGCAAAATGGGAATAATGATCATGCCCCAGCATCTGATGGGGATCTGGCAAGAGCCCAAAGGCCAGCTGTGTAGCACGCAGCACGTGGTCCATGAGCAGCTGTTACCTGGTTGCTCTTCCACGTGAGGGGACCGCGTGAGCAAAGCCTGGGGGCAGATTTGGGAAATGATGAGAGGCCAGTGGGACAAGGTCACCAGAAAGGTCCTCTCAAAGGAGGGGCATCTGGAACCGGACTCCCAAGTCTGCGCTGGCTCTGGAGGCGGGAACCAGGAAACGGTGGAGAGGGCCTTTCGATCTGCCCCTCTCCACCCTCCAGCCCCAGACCTCCCCCAACTCCTTCCAGGCTTTCCAGGCCTTCACACCTCAGTCACCTGTAAGCCTCATCTCCATCCCAGGGCCCAGGCTGGCTCCAGCCCAGGGAGGCCTGGCCTCCCTCACAGGGATCTTCCTCTCTCCTGTTAGGGAGCTTCTTTACTAGTTGGGAAATTAGCCTCTGATAATACCAAATAACTCATCACGGTGAAAAGTAAGAGGTGTTTTAGGCATAAGTGAGCACGTGACATGTGAGGAGGTGCGTGCACGCATACGTTGCCCTTTACACCAAACCGCCTGGTGCGTGCCAGAGGGACTGACAGCGAGCTCCTCCCTCCCCTTGGCAAACGGGGGTCGCT
>SJXQ01005606.1:319739-363880 GCA_006408695.1 Aepyceros melampus | reverse complement strand
GCGGGCGGGCGGCGCGCAGGCGAGCTGGGGAGAGGAGGAGGCTGCCCGCCGCCCGCCCGCCCGGCTGCGCCGCGCCGCCTTGCCTTACCGCTGCTCCCATCGGTAGGCGCCGCTGTCTTCGCCATGCGCGTCAGCTGCACGGCTCCGAGGGGATGGCCGAGGAGGAGCCGCCGCCGCCAACGCTACCCCCGCTCCCGCTCCCGCTCCCGCGCCCGCTCGCTGCCTGCTGCTGGCGCTGCTCTGGCCGCTGCTCCTCGCCTGAGCTGCCGGCGCGAGCCCAGGCGCGCGCCATCCCCGGCTCCCACCTTGTCCCCATGGCAACCCCGGGCCCAAGGATGCTCAGAGAGAGAGCGCGAGCGAGAGAGCGAGGGGGGGAGAGAGGGAGAGGGAGAGGGCGGGGAGCGCAGGGGACACGGAGGCAGGGAGAGGCCCGAGACTCAGAGACACAGAGACACGCAGAGACAGAGACATGCAGAGACAGGCTGAAACAGAGATGCAGTAACAGAGGAGTGTGGGGTGGGGAGTCGAGGGGGACACAGAGACAAGAAGCCCACAGAGACCTATAGAGACACACAGAGATACACAGAGACACAGAGAAAGAGACAGAGGGGAAATGGGGGGCAGGGAAAGAGAGGTGGATGCAAGAGCAGGAAGACACCCTGAGGCTCAGAGATTCAGAGACACCCTGAGACACAGAGACATCCAGAGACAGAGAAAGGGGGGGAGGGAGAGGAATAAGGCAGGGAGCACAGAGGACTCAGGCAAGGAAAGACTCATAGAGACAAAGAGATGCCCAGAGACAGTCATAGAGTCAGAGAGACACAGAGACACACAGAAACATATACACAGAGACAGAGACGGGTGGGAAGCAGAGTGAGACTCAAAGGCAGGGAGAGGCCCTACGAGCCAGAGACTCAAAGAGACACCAGAGACAGAACACAGGAAGGAAAGGGAGAGGATGGGAGTACAGGGGATATGGAGGCAGGGAGAGATGAACAGAGGCAGAGAGATGCCAGAGACACAGAGAAACATGGAGACACAGGCATGGGGGGTGTGTGTGGAGAGAGAAGTGGGGAGAGCAGATGGGAACATGAAAGCAGAGAGAGGCACTAAGGACAGAGACACTCAGAGACAAAGAGATAAGGAGAGAGATCCAGGCAGAGACAAAGCGAGACGAAGAGCCAGAAAAACAGCCACAGAGAAGCAGATGCACAGACAGCAGGTATGAATAGTCATATAGAGACAGAGACACGGATAAGAGAGAGACATGCAAGAATCAGAGATAGAAGAAAGAGCCACACTCAAAGAAAGAGGAAGAGGCAAGGCAGAGTTGGGGAGATACAGAGATAGGAAGACACAGAGAGAGAGACAAGCGTGGGGAGATGGACACAGAGATAACAGAGACATCCAGAGTCAGAGATGTGAAGAAAGAGCCAGAGAGAGGCAATACCAGAAAGACACTGACAGAGGCCGAAAGACACAGAGATGGGGCAGAGACAGAGAGAGGCGGGCTGAGAGACACGGCAGGGGATTAGCGAGATGCAGGCAGAAACACAGAGAAACAGAAACGAGGATCCTGAGAGGGAGCCTAAGAGGCAGAAAGACAGAAACACGCAAAAGGAGGCACAGAGACCAAGACAGAAAAGGGAACAAGAAGAAATACAGGCAGTGAGAGACGGAAAGCAGATTGAGAGAGTCAGAGTGGCAATGCAGAGAAACCAGAGATGCAGGCAGAGACACACAGAGAAACTGCAGAGATGGGACAGGAGACATCCAAAGAGACAGAGAGAGAGATGGATGGGAGCAGACAGACGCTGGAGCAAGCTCCCTGGTGGGCAGAGACACACACAGAGACTGCAAGAGACGGGACAGGAGATATCCAAAGAGAGAGAGAGAGAGAGATGGATGGGAGCAGACAGATGCTGGAACAAGCTCCCTGGTGGGCAGAGACACCAAGAGACAAATGGAGAGTCCGAAATAGAGAATGGGAACTGGGAAAGGTGGGGAGTGGGGACAAAGACACAGAGCCGAGGGAAAGCGGGAAGGTGCAGGCTGGGGTGAGAACAGAGGCCAGCAGCGTGACAGGAGGGTCTAGGGGAGCAGCAAGGGGAGAGAGCAGGTGGGGGGAGAGCTGCAGGGAGGGGAGGGGAGCAAGGAGGGCAGGGCCTGGTCACGGAACACCTCCGCTGTGCGGGACACAGTAAGGCTGGGGAGGTTGAGGAGGAGGGCACCCTGGGCCCTGCGCCAGCCTGCGCACGGTCTGAGGAGGACCCGTGTCTGCCGGCCCCGGCCGGTGGGGGCGCTGCGGCGCGGAGAGGAGGACGGGGCTGCGAGTGGCACCCAGGCCGCGAGGCGTTTGGGGGAGGAGGGCGCGGGCGCGCGCCGCGCGGTCTGGGCTCAGCTGCCGCCCGACGCTTTGTTACCCGTCCGGCTGCCCCGCGCAGACCAAATGGGCACTCAGGACCCTCGCGTCGGGTGCGTGAGAAAAACATGAGAATCACCAACTGCCCACGCGTACCGAGAGGGCTCTAGGGACCTACACTGCAAGTGCGTAACAGAAATAAATACAGGAAACACCTACCCCGCGGGCGTACAAAGTAAGTACACGGGACTGCGCAACGCGCTTAACAGACACGGAACTACCTATTGCCCCCGAACCCCCTGCCCCGTGTGCAGCCGTCTCCTGGGACCCACCCTGTGTATACAACACAAATAAATGCGAGAAATACCCATCCATCCACTTCCTTGCATACCAAGTAGCCACAGGGACTCTCGAGCCCCTGCATAAGAGATTTAATACCCACTACACAGCACAGGCCCCCAGGCCCCACACTACCTGCTCAGGACACAAATACAGAAACTGCGGGCCTCACCTGCACACAGACTAGGCACAGAAGACCTACAAGGCATGAGCATCAAGGACGAGGAACCACCTGCCAAGCAGCTGGTCAGAGCCCACACAGCCCATGCGCAGCACAGATGATCGCAGGAGTACCGGATGGCCCCGGCCCGTAAAGCAGGCGCAGGACTCAATGGTCTCCCTGGTGCGAACATGGCAGACGCCCACAAGCAGGGCTTGGAGCGCCGCAGTATAAGTATATCGCAAGGTACTATGAGAAACCCCCACTCTATTTGCACACCAAGCTACATGGGTCCCACTGGTAAGAAGGAAACACCCAAAAAGGGTGCATGTGATGGCTACATGGGCTTCCCAGGTGGCTGAGTGTTAAAGAATCCACCTGCCCATCAATGCAGGAGATGCGGGTTCCATCCCTGGGTCAGGAAGATCCCCTGGAGGAGGAAATGGCAACCTTCTCCAGTATTCTTCCCTGGGAAATCCCATGGACAGAGGAGGAACCTGGAGGGCTACAGTCCATGGGGTTGCAAAAGAGTCAGACACAACTGAGCAACTCAACAACAACAGTGACAACACAGGAGCTGCCCACCCTAGAAGGAGCAAGAAGGAACACGGACTCCGCAATGCACGCACCCAACTGACCCAGGTGTGTGCACAACAGACAGAGCGTGACTGCTAGAAGGGAGGTTCCGGGCCAGGGATGGGGCCAAGGACGAGGATGGGCTGTGCTCTGCCTTGCCCCCAGCATCCTAAAAGGATGCATGTGGTGGGGGCTCATCCCTCCCAAGAATGACCAAGTCTGCGATAATTATGTGTGTGATGGATATGGGGGCTTCCTTGGTGGCTCAAATGGTAAAGAATCTGCCTGCAATGTGGGAGATCCAGGTTCTATCCCTGGGTTGGGAAGATCCCCTGGACAAGTGACTGATGAATATACACTAAGACACAAGGACCAGTGTTAAGGATCCAAAAACATTGATTTGTTACATGGGAGACCCTTTCAGATGCTCACTGGACAGGGTGCTGAATGGTGAGTTGAGTCATAACCCCTAATTATCCAGAATATCCACCCTAAGCAGAAGCTGCCATGCCTTAGCCAGGAGGAGAGCCTTGAGTGCAGGTGGTCCTAAGTGCTCTCGAGGGCTCCACCCCGTCCTGAGTCATAATCCCCGGTGGGTTGAGGCAGCCACGAGGCACACGCAAAGATGTGTGCAGGACATGGCACATGACGCTGGGAAAATGTGTGTGTGTGCTCTCTCTGCTTTGAAAGAGCCCCACTTCCAGAAGTTCCGGGTTCCCCTGAGGAACGTGCGCATGTGGGTCTGAGTGAAGGCCGTGTCCGGGCACAGGTGTGCATGCACGTGGCCCCTCCTGTGTGAGTCAGCTTGGATGCTTAGCTCTCACCCCTCCTTGGCCTGCTCATTCATATTACAAAAACACGTGTGAAAATCACAGTCCTTGGTGTATACTAAATGCACTACGTTGTAAGCTGTTGGTACTTGTCATGGTGTCTGCATATCTGAATGCACCTCTGGACGGAGGCACTTGCTCACTAATGCAATGTGTCTATTCACGCATATGCGGCCACCTGTGTGTGTGTGCGCATATGTGCGTATCTTTGCGTCTGGGTCACACGTCTTGGATCTCCCTTATACCCCTGAAGATAAAGGGGGTAAGATATGGAAAATGGGAGCACAGGGGAAGGGAAGAAAGCTGGCAGGATGAGGAGGGAAGTGGTACAAGAAGAAGCAGACAGTGGGGGGCTTCCCTAGCAGTCTAGTGGTTAGGACTCAACGCTTCCACTGCAGGGGCATGGGTTTAATTCCAACGCTTCCACTGCAGGGGCATGGGGAACTAAGATCCTCTATGGTGCACAACATAGCCAAAAATAGAAGGGAGGAAAAGAGAAGTGGAAGTGGAATGGGACCTAGGGAAGGAAGGAAGAAGGCCCTGAGGACAGAAGAGACGGGAGACTGTGGACGAGGAAGGGGGAACACAAGGACAGCAGGTAATGGTGGATGAGAATGGAGGGGAGGCCAGAGGAGAAAGGAAGTGCGGGGACGAACGGGAGACCAGAGAAAAGTGAGCAGGCTGAGGGCATCAAGAATAGGGACACAGACTGGGGAGAGAAGAAAGGAAATGGGAGGTGGAAGGAAGGAGGAGAGGGAAGGAAACCAGAGAGAGAGAGGTTTTTCTGGCCTGTACAAAATTTAGAGATTCCCCCAAGGTCTTCCCATGGGAAAATGTTTGAGTAGGGCACAAAGGGGATGGCAGGAAGCAGAAGACAGGAGGAAAGAGAAATTAAATAACACAGTGTTCCAGAATGGGGCAACTCAGAGGAGCTCAGAGAGAAGGGCTCCTGGGGCCCAGAGAAATGTACCCAGAGCCAGCCTGAGGTGTGGAGGCAGCTGCAGCAGGCAGGTCCCGGAGATGATGGGAGGAGGGGCTGGCAGACTCAAGGAGCCCCGGGCTCAGCAGTACAGAGGCATCCAAACCAGCAGGCAGGTGTGAGGAACCAGGAACCAGGCAGGGGGAAGAAGCTTAGAAAGGGGCAAAGAGAGAGAGCCCACTGGCTTGAAATAGCCAAGGCAAGTGGAGGGGCAGCTGGAGGGCGGCGTGAAGGCACAGACATGGCGCTCGTAGAGACCCAGGTCTGGGGCAGAAACAGACAATAAAATACATGGCTACTGAGGCACACAGCAGCACAGATGAACCCGAAAAGCACCGTGAACAAGGCTTGTCTCAGGAGACTACGGGCGGTAGGGTTCCATTTGCATGAAATTCTAGACAGAGCGAAACTAGTGACAGGAAAGCAGCTCTGTGGTGGAAAGGGGCTTGGACTGGGAGGAGGGAAAGGGCCAGGAGGGAACTCTGGGGTCCTGAGAAGGTCTGGCATCCTGACTGTGGTGGCAGTTGCGTGGCTCTGCCCTGTGTGTGAAGACCTGGCACACTGTAAACTTAAACCTGGCAAATGCTATTGTCACCACCCCCATATTCTTGGGGCTTCCCTGGCGGCTCAGATGGTAAAGAATCTGCCTGACATGCAGGAGGCCAGGGTTTGATCCCTGGGTAGGGAAGATTCCCTGGAAAAGGGAATGGTAGCCCACTCCAGAATTCTTGCCTGGAGAATTCCATGGATAGAGGAACCTGATAGGCTCTAGCCCAGTCGATGGGGCTGCAAAGAGTTGGACACAACTGAGCGACTAACACTTTATTGTATTTATACTGCAGCAAGACTTCCCAGGCAGTCCAGTGGTTAAAATTCTGTGCTTTCATTGCAGGGGACATGGGTTCAACCCCCGGTCAGAGAAGTTCCACATGCCATGCAGTGTGGCCAAAAAACAACTGTACTGCAATAAAGCTGACCAAAAATACATAAATAAACAAAACCTTATACACCAGAATATTAAGGCTGAAGACAGTGAAGACTGTGCTCCGGAGGAACCAAGAGGTCAAAGAAGGGGCAGTGAAGGGGGGCTTCCAGGAAGAGGTGACGCCTGAGATAAGACCTTAAGGATGGGGGTGGGGGTAAGACATTTCCATGGAAGCAGGACTTTCACATGAAAGCAGGTGAGAACTGAAAAGTTCAGTGTGTCTCAAACACAGAATGCAAAGTAGGACTATCAAGTAATGAGGGTAGAGAAAATTAGAGTCCAAAATGCAAATCCCATGACCCTTGGTGTGCCAGGTTGAATAAAACCCACTTGCACCCCCAGAGATCCACTGCATGCAAGACAGAACTGGGAATTAGTAATCTGCCCACAGCTGCCCCATAAAAACGGTTCCTTCCCCTGCCCTTCTGGAACTTCTTCCCTGCTCCCTTCACGTGGGAACGTCCTTCCCCACCAGGCAACAGTCCTCGCAGTGGGCCAGCAACACAACACCTCTCCCGCCACCCCCCGCAGCCGTCTGTGCCCACAGCTCACATCTCTGCAAGCTTGCAGGTCCCATTGGATCCCTCCAACCTGGATTCTGTGTGACCACTGCCCCCTGGTGGCTAGAGTCAACATTACTGAGGATGAAGGGACAGTGCCCAGACCAGGCCCTAGTCTGCCACTCCAGAGCCCAGGCAGGCCAGGCCACGCCCATCAATGTCCCCCCTCGCAAATGGCCTCCTCCTTGCTAAATCCAACAGGCGCTTTTTAATCCTAGGGGACTTTCCTTCTCTACAGCACACAATTATCTTTTAAAAATCCTTCTCTTCACATCTAGGGTAAAGCATCTGCCTGCAATGCAGGAGACCTCGGTTCGATCCCTGGGTGGGGAAGATCCCCAGGAGAAGGAAATGGCAACCCACTCCAGTATTCTTGCCTGGAAAATCCCATGGACAGAGGAGCCTGGTGGGCTACAGTCCATGGGGCCGCAAAGAGTCGGACACCACTGAGCGACTTCACTTCACTTCACATCTAAGAAAGTTCTCTCCTTTGCTTTTCCTGCTGTCTGGGCTCTTCTCTCAGAAACTGTCTTCTCTCTGCTATAGTTCAGTCGCGCAGTCGTGTCCGACTCTTTGCGACCCCATGAATCGCAGTACGCCAGGCCTCCCTGTCCATCACCAACTCCCGGAGTCCACTCAGACTCACGTCCATTGAGTCTGTGATGCCATCCAGCCATCTCATCCTCGGTCGTCCCTTTCTCCTCCTGCCCCCAATCCCTCCCAGCATCAGGGTCTTTTCCAATGAGTCAACTCTTCGCATAAGGTGGCCAAAGTACTGGAGCTTCAGTTTTAGCATCATTCCTTCCAAAGAAATCCCAGGGTTGATCTCCTTCAGAATGGACTGGTTGGATCTCCTTGCAGTCCAAGGGACTCTCAAGAGTCTTCTCCAACACCACAGTTCAAAAGCATCAATTCTTCGTCCCTCAGCCTTCTTCACAGTCCAACTCTCACATCCATACATGACCACAGGAAAAACCATAGCCTTGACTAGACGGACCTTAGTCGGCAAAGTAATGTCTCTGCTTTTGAATATACTATCTAGGTTGGTCATAACTTTTCTTCCAAGGAGTAAGCGCCTTTTAATTTCATGGCTGAGTCACCATCTGCAGTGATTTTGGAGCCCAAAAAAACAAAGTCTGACACTGTTTCTACTGTTTCCCCATCTATTTCCCATGAAGTGATGGGGCCAGATGCCATGATCTTCGTTTTCTGAATGTTGAGCTTTAAGCCAACTTTTCCACTCTCCTCTTTCACTTTCAACAAGAGGCTTTTTAGCTCCTCCTCACTTTCTGCCATAAGGGTGGTGTCATCTGCATATCTGAGATTATTGATATTTCTCCCAGCAATCTTGATTCCAGCTTGTGTTTCTTCCAGTCCAGCATTTCTCATGATGTACTCTGCATATAAGTTAAATAAGCAGGGTGACAATATACAGCCTTGACGTACTCCTTTTCCTATTTGGAACCAGTCTGTTGTTCCATGTCCAGTTCTAACTGTTGCTTCCTGACCTGCATACAGATTTCTCAAGAGGCAGGTCAGGTGGTCTGGTATTCCCATCTCTTTCAGAATTTTCCACAGTTTACTGTGATCCACACAGTCAAAGGCTTTGGCATAGTCAATAAAGCAGAAATAGATGTTTTTCTGGAACTCTCTTGCTTTTTCCATGATCCAGCGGATGTTGGCAATTTGATCTCTGGTTCCTCTGCCTTTTCTAAAACCAGCTTGAACATCAGGGAGTTCATGGTTCACATATTGCTGAAGTCTGGCTTGGAGAATTTTGAGCATTACTTTACTAGCATGTGAGATGAGTGCAATTGTTCGGTAGTTGGAGCATTCTTTGGCATTGCCTTTCTTTGGAATTGGGATGAAAACTGACCTTTTCCAGTCCTGTGGCCACTGCTGAGTTTTCCTTCTCTCTGCTGGTAATCTCAAATTTGTCCCCAGCTTATTGCTCTCTCCTAAGCTTCAGACCAGATATCCAGCCACCTCCTGGGGGTCCCAAAGGCACCTCAAAATCAACAAGTCCAAGCTGAAACGCCTCTTCCCCATCATGCCCCCTCACATACGTGCGCGCGCACACTAACACCTGGATTCCCTCTCCCCGTGTTAGCACCTCATTCAATCTGGCAACCAACAAGAAAAATGTCCCCCAAGCCTGATAGCCTCTTCCTCATGCTCACATCCAAATCGGGCTCAAAATCCAATTCGGCTCACTTACCTCCTTAATATTAAGATAAACTGAGAGGGCAGGGGAGGGATAGACTGGGAGTTTGGGACTGACATGTACACACTGCTACATTTAAAACAGATACCCGACAGGGACCTATTGTACAGCACAGGGAACACTGCTCCATATTCTCCAATAACCTAAGTGGGGAAAGAATTTGAAAATTTGGATATGTATAGCTGAATCACTTCCCTGTACACCTGAAACTAACACAACATTGTTAATCAACTAGACTCCAATATAAAATATATAAATACAATGTAAAAACCAACTGAAAAAAATAAAATAACTTTAAAAAAAAGATGGGTGTTGAGAGAGGCTCAAGAGGGAGGGGACATATGTATACTTATGGTTGATTTACCTTATTGTACAGAGGAAACCAACACAATATTGTAAAGCAATTATCCTCCAATTAAAAATAAATTTAAAAAGGAAAAAAAAAAGATGAACCATACAAAAATTACCAATCATCCATCAGCTTTTCCTTACAAATGAGCAGTTTCATAGACTTCAACCTGCTGTTTCTCAAGTCCATCTCCTCTGCTCCCCCTGCCCCTCCTGTCCTGGTTCAGGCCTCTACACCTCCTGCTCAGGCCGGTGCACCACTTCCTAACTGGTCTCCCAGTGTCCAGTCTGACCCCTGGGGTGATCTTTCTACAACATGGCTCTGATGAGACCGCTCCCTGAGTCAGACTCTTCCAGGGGTCTCCGGTGCAAATAAAACAAAAGCCAGACTCCTTAGCCAGCTTTCCACAACCTTTGCAATATCTGGCTCCGGTCGCCTCCAGTTCCTACCACGTATCCTATCAACCACACCAGACCACCACCACTTCCTTGAGTCTGCCTCCCCTCACCTCTTGGCCTTGGTACATGCAGTTCCCTATTAGAATACCCTTCCCGGAAACTCCCTGTAGTCCAGTAGTTAAGAATCAGCCTTGCAGTGCAAGGGACACGGGTTCGATCCCCGGTGGAACTAAGTTCCCACATGCTTCGGAGCAACTAAGCCCAAGTGCCGCAAGTACTGAGCCCAGGCACCACAACTACTGAGCCTGCGCTCTAGAGCCTGTGCTCCTCAGCAAGAAAAGCCACTGCAGTGAAGCTCAAGCACCACAACTAGAGAGCAGCAGAGAGCAGCCCCCGCTCACCGCAAGGAGAGAAAAACTGTAGGCAGCAAGGAAGACCCAGCTCGGCCAAGAACAACTAATTAGTTAAGGAATTTTAAAAAATCTATTAAAAATGACCTGGTGCAGTCAAATAAATATTAAAAAAAAAAAGTATGTCCTTCCCACTCTTCTCCCCACTGGCTAACCTATTAGACCTGAAGAGCTAGCTCCCATATCCTATGCTACTGTGCATCTCCAGTTTATACATTCTTCCATTCAATACACAAACTGAGGGACCTGTGTGTGTGACTTCCATGGAAGCTGCCAGGGATGCAAAGCGGGAGAGAAGATCATTCCTGCCCTCAAGACCTCAAATTCTTAGGAATTCTCTGGTGGTCCAGTGGCTAAGACTCTGTTCCCAAAGCAGGGGTCCCAGGTTTGATCCTTGGTCAGGGAACCAGATCCCATGTAATGCAAGTAAGAGTTCACACATTGCAACTAAGACCCAGCTCAGACAAATAAATAAATATATATATTTTAAAGAGCTCAAATCCTCTTCAGTTTTCAAGGGGACCTCATTCCCTGAACTGGAGGTGGCATGAAACTCAGAGAGACAGTATGAGCAACAACAACAACAAAAAGATACACGAAGCAGAGCAGGCTGTGTGCAGCCAGTCAGGGCTGTCACTAAAGTGCAAGCTGTGAAGGAAAGATGCTTTCTGAAGGGCTGGAGGGGGCCCGGGCATTAAGCATCTTTTGATCTCAGAGGCCATGGAGTTTGTTTCAAGGGCAGCTTTGTGTTTCTGAGAGGGGGCAAGTATAAGGAGGAAAAGCCTGAAAAATCAGGAAGTTGTTGCAATAGCCCAGGCCAGAGGTGCTAAAAGCTGGTATTACGACAATGGTACCAAGGACACAGAAGAGGGCACGGGCTGGAAAAACCCTGAGGTGAACCAAATCAGCCAGGCTTCGTGTTTGACATGAGGGCGAGGGGGAGATGGTGTCAGGGCCTCACTCTTCAGCTGGATGCCTGAGTGTGTGGAGGTCCCATTTGCTGACTGGGGAGACAATGAAAGGTGGCACAGAACTTATCCAGTGAAGCTCTTTATGGAATTCTTATGTCTGAAGTGCTCATGGGACAGCCAACATTAGGATCTGTTTATGTGCAGTGTCACAGAGACAGGTCGGCACTGAAGATTTGGGCATCGGCAGCAGACAGGCGACAGCTGAACTCACGAGGATGGATGATGCCTCTCAGGAAGAATATGTAGCCTGAGAGCTATGGACCAAGGAAGGAGCCCAGGGGAAGAGCCATAGTTCAAAGGTGGGCAGAGTAAGAGGAACCCCTACCTGGACTAGAAAAGCTGTTGGGAAGGAAGGAGAATCACTACATCACGGAAGCTATGGTGAAAAGTGAAAGTTGTGTCCATCTCTTTGCGTCCCCCACCCCGGGACTGTAGCCTGCCTGACTTCTCTGTGGATGGAATTCTCCAGGCAAGAATACTGAGTGGGTAGCCATTCCCTTCTCCAGAGATCTTCCGGACCCAGGGATCGAACCCGCATCTCCTGCATTACAGGTGGATTCTCTACCATCTGAGGCACCTGGGAAACTATGGTAGGCAGCCCCTCAGAGGCCCCCAGGGACCCCCATCTCCTGGTGGTCGTGCACTTCTGTGATCCCTTCCCTGTGTGAGCTGGACCTAATGACTCACTTCTTTTCATTTAATATTTATTTTCATTTGTTTATTTAGCTGTTCTGGGTCTTAGTTGTGGCACGCAGGATCTTTAGTTGCAGCATATGAACTCTTACTTGTGTTATGTGGGACCTATTTCCCTGACCAGGAATTAGACCTGGCCCCTTGCATTTGGAGTGCAGAGTCTTAACCACTGGACCACCAGGGAAGTCCCGTGATTCACTTCTAATAAATCGAATATGGCAGAAGTGATGGGGTGTCACTTCCAAGATTAGGCTATTAAAAAGATCACACTGGGAATTCCTTGGTGAGGAACTCCCTGTTCTCACTGCTGAGGGCCCGGGGTTCAATCCCTGGTTGGGGAACTAAAAGCCTGCAAGCCAAAAAAAAAGAGGACCAAAGCTTCCTTGTGGGCTTCCTAGGTGGAGCTAATGATAAAGAACCCACCTGCCAATGCAGAAGACATAAGAAATGCAGGTTTGATCTCTGGGTCAGGAAGACCCCCTGGAGAAGAGCATGGCAACCCACTTCAGTACTCTTGCCTGGAGAATCCCACAGACAGAAGAGTCTGGCAAGCTACAGTCCAAGGGGTTGCAAAGAGTCGGACGTGACTGAAGCGACAGCATGCACAGGTTCCTGGGATGTGTGCATGTCTTCCTTTCTCCCCTTCTCTCCTAGGTCATGCTATCCATCCATATTCACACAAGCCAAGCCTTCAGAAGAGACAACCACCCCTCAGCTGGGTTGTTCATGGATTTCTGACCTGCTCAAACTATGAGATAATAAATGTTAGGGGTTTTGGGGGGTGGGGTTGTGCTGGGCCTTCCTTGCAGTGCCCCGGCGCCTCTCCAGTTGTGGTGCACAGGCTTATCTTGTTACAGAGCACCGGCTCTAGAGCATGTGAGCTCAGTAGCTACCACTCGACATGTGGATCCCCAACCAGGGATCAAACTCACATCCCCTGCACTGAAGGCAGATTCTTAACCACTGGACCACCAGGGAAGTCCTCAAATGTTTGTTATTTTGAGAAGCTAAGTTTCGGGTTGATTTCTTATGCTGAAGCCAAGGGAGGAAAAATTTTCAAAAGAGAAGCATTGGTCAATGGAATTAAAAATTGCAGATAAAAACCGAAAAATGTCCTTGGGTTTGGCAAGAGGTCATTAACACGCTTGGTGCAAATGGTTCCGTGAGTGGAGACTCAAATGGGAGGTGAAAGCTGGGGCTGGCGAGCAGTGGACATCCGTCAATTCTGCCCGCCTAGCGTCCATTTCCCCATCGGCTACAACAGCTCCCTGATTTTTCTCTGAGCAACCACCCATGGCTTACGGGATAGGATTTCATGAGGCTGTGTCCATCAGGGTGCCCAGCCCTCCACAGGCCAAAGGGAGGGCCACATGACTCAAACTGTACCAATCAGACGCTCTCCCTGGAATTTGAATTGTGAGCTGACGTGACATGCCTGAAGCTGGCTGGAGCTGAATCATACAGCCATTCTTTCCTGCTTTCTTGATTCCTGCCCCTGCCCTGGCTCCAATCTTTTCCAAAGCCTATTTTCTCCATCTTTCCTCCACCGTGTGTGTCACCTTCATTTCCTTCTAATAAGTTCCTTGTTTGCTTAAATTAGCAAGTCAGTCTCTATTGTTTGTAGCCAAAGAACCCTAACTCACATTTGTTCTTTTAAGAAATTTAGCGGAGGACTTCCCTGGTGGACCAGTGGTTAAGGCTCCCATTGCAGGGGGCCCAGGTTCAATCCCTGGTCAGGGAACTAGATCCTACCTGCCGCAACTAAGAGTTCACATGCTGAAACTAAGATTCCCTCATACTGCAACTAAGACATGGTGCAGCCAAATAAATATTTTTAAAATGAAGAATTCTGGGTGGGATGAAGAGAAACACAAAGGACAGGCACTAGAGGGAGCACAAAGTAAAGGGAGGGAGAGGTTTTCAGTTCTTTTTTTTTTTTAATGGTAAAAATTTGCACATATTTATAGCTAAGAAGGAGGAGAGGGAAGGAAGGACTGTTGAAGCTGAGAAGGGAAGAACGATGGAGTGATATTCTGGGAGTCATGATGACAGGTGATGCATGGGTGGAGAGGCTGCACTTCCACAGAGCACGGGGCAGTGAAGTAAATCTGGGTGTGAATTCCTGTAGGTGTATATAGGAAGCTGAAGGCAATGCATGACTGACTGGCCTTACTTTTATGTTTGAGACTGAAAGGGAAGCGCTGGGGGATGCTCATGGGAGAGTGGTGATGAGAGAGGGGGCTGACCAAGAAGTCGGAGTGGCACCTGTTTGTATCATTTGCCACCATTTTTTTTTTTTTTTTTGGCTGCACAGAGTCTTTGTTGCTGCACCCGGGCTTTCTCTAGTTATGGAGAGTGGGCGCTACTCTCTAGGTGTGGTGCCTGGGCTCCAGAGCGCAGGCTCAGTGGTTGTGGCACACGGGCTTACAGCATGTGGAATCTTCTCAGACGAGGGACTGAACCCGTGTTCCCTGCATCAGAAGGCAGGTTCTTAACCACTGGACGTGCCACCATTCTCCTCTGAGCCAATCTCGAAGCAAGGGTAGGGGCGTGCTGATAGATGAGGCAGAGGCTAGGGCGCACGGAAATCAAGAGCGTGCTGGCCATTTCCCCTTTGCCCCTCCAGGCCCACCTCCGCCCTTCTCAGCCCACATGGACAGCATTATCCGGGCTCCCTCGCCCCCTGACTTCTAACTGGGTCCTTCAGGGACAGCACCAGCAGGACATTAGAGAGTGTAGCAGGGGGTGGGGAAGCATTGTTCTGGATATTTCATCTCCTGCTCCCAGCTCTGGATCAGTGCCATACCCTCCACACCGCTCAGGTATGCTCCATGGTCTCACCATGCTCCAGTAATACCCTTTCCTTCCCTCACCCCTGCAGACCACAGAGGGGCCTCCTCAACATCCTACTGCCTTCACCTCCCTTGCTGGTTCCCTCAACCTGCCCCACACTCTCTGCAAAAGTCCCTTCATTAAATTATCTTCAAAATCCCAGCTGTAGGAGCCCTCTGTTTCCTGCTGGGACCCTGGCAGCTAGAGAGCTAGCCAGAGAGATCAGATGGTCCAATGTGAGGTCCTGGCTGAGCAGAGAAGGGAGAGGAGCCAGAAGGGATCTGGCCAACCGGCAGGAAACAGAGGAATCAAGGCAGTGGAGCTCTCTCTCTGAGTTGGTGCTACAGGTGTGATGGCAACAGAGAAGGCAGTGGAAGACAGATGCTGGGAGCAGAGCCCAGAGTGCTGGATTTTGAACATGGAAGACTGAACAGGGTGGTAGTTAAGACCCAGGGATTTTTAATTTGGGACCCAGAGAGTTCTGTGTTACTAATACAATCTTGGCTCAGCCCTCTACTAAATGTGTCACCCAGGGAAGTGACTTCACCTTTCTGAGTGTGTATCCTCATCTTTAAAATACCAACACTACAGGTTTTTGTGAGGAGTAAACATGTAAACCATTTAGCACAGGGCCTGGCATGTGGTATAAGTGCATGGTAAACGCTCATTATGTGCCCTGCACTTCTGGGCAATGACTAAGGCCAAGGTGTGGTCATGGGAGTGGTGGCTGGCATGGGAAGAAGGTCACTGAGGATGAGATAGGAGAGACCAAGAGAGCAGATAATTAGAAGGATGGGTCATCACACAGAGGTTAAGGATCCCAGCAGAACGGCAGGAGCTGGGGTGGAAAGGGGGTCTGTGATGATGTGCTAGAGTCTTCAGGAAGAAGGCACCAAGGAGTCCACAGATATCAATGAGGAGGTGGAACAGAGGGTGGCAGAACCCGAGGACATAAGGCTCAAGGAAGCCTGGGTTCTGTGAAGCCAGATTAGAGTCAGTGTCTGCCTCATCTGAGTTCCCATGGCCCCTTGAATGTCCTTTTCAGATGCCCTCAGGACTTCCCTGGTGGCCCAGTGGTTAAGAATTCCTCTTGCAATGCAGGGGACATGAGCTCGATCCCTGGTCAGGGAACTAAGACCCCACAGGTCATGAGGCAACTAAGCCTGCACAATGCAACTACTGAGTCCCTGTGCTCCATAACCCGGGCTTGGAGACCATGGATGTCTGCCCCCCACAATCACAGTCCCCTCCACGAAAGATCCTGCATGACCCAACTAAGACTTGATGCAGCCAAATAAATAAATAAATATTTTTAAATCATTAAAAAGAAAAGGAAATGCCCTCAGTGGTGACATCCTCCACAAAGCCAGAGCATGTCAAGAACGGACAGGATTGACCCATCCTGTAGTAGCTACAACAGCAGTTGCTGTTCATTTGCTCAGCCGTGTCCAACTCTGCGACCCCATGAACTGCAGCATGCTAGGCTTTCCTGTCCTTCACTATCTCCCAGAGCTTGCTCACATTCATGCATATCCCCTGCCACCTCCTTCTCCTTTTGCCCTCAATCTTTCCTAGTATTAAGGTCTTTTACAGTGAATCGGCTCTTCATATAAGGCAGCGAAAGTATTGGCGCTCCAGCTTCAAGGTTCAGTCCTTCCAATGAATATTCATGGTTGATTTCCTTTAGGATTGACTAGTTTGATCTCCTGGCAGTCCAAGGGACTATCAAGAGTCTTCTCCAATACCACAGTTCGAAAGCATCGATTCTTCTGCACTCAGCCTTCTTTATAATCCAAATCTCACAGCCATACATGACTACTGGAAAAACCATAGTTTTGAATATATGTACCTTTGTCGGCAAAGTGATGTCTGATTAATATGCTGTCTAGCTTTGTCACAGCTTTCCTTCCAAGGGGTAAGCATCTTTTAATTTCATGGCTGCAGTCACCATCGACAGTGATTTTGGAGCCCAAGAAAACAAAATCTGTCCCTGTTTCCACTTTTCCCCTTTCTATTTTCCATGAAGTTATGGGACTCGATGCCATGATTTTAGTTTTTTGAAGGCTTCGTTTTAAGCCAGTTTTTTCACTGTCCTCTTTCACCTTCATTAAGAGACTCTTAGTTCCTCTTCGCTTTCTGCCATTAGAGTCATATCATCTGCATATCTGAGGTTGTTGATGTTTCTTCTGGCAGTCTTGACTCCAGCCTGTGATTCATCCAGCCTGGCATTTCGCATGATGTACTCTGCACAGAAGTTAAATAAGCAGGGTGACAATATACAGCCTTGTCTTACTCCTTTCCCAGTTTTGAACCAGTTTTTCCATGTAAGGTTCTAACCGCTGCTTCTTGACCTGCATACTAGTTTCCCAAGAGGCAGGTAATGTGGTTTTGCATTCCCATCTCTTTAAGAATTTTCAGAGTTTGTTATGATCCACACAAAGGCTTTAGCAGAGTCAATGAAGCAGAAGTAGATGTTTTTCTGGAATTTCCTTGCTTTCTCTTTGATTCAATGAATGCTGACAATTTGTTATCTGTTTCCTCTGCCTTTTCTAAGCCCAGCTTATACATCTGGAAGTTCTTAGTTCATGCACTGCTGAAGCCCAGCTTGAAGGATTTTGAGCATAACCTTACTAGCATGTGAAATGAGCACAATTGTACGGCAGTTTGAACATTCTTTGGCATTGCCCTACAACAGAAGTACATGTTGGTAAATGACTATTGAATGACTTGGGGGATGAGGGAAGGAAAAAAGTCATGGGTGATATTTAATAAAGGGACAGAGCCACGATAGTAACAAAGGACTCTCTGAATCCCAAATTAAAAGTCCCTGGTTTTACAGAAACAGACTCAAAGACATATGGGGAGGACTGGGAGTTTGAGATTAGCAGACGAAAACTATTATGTATAGAATAGATAAGCAACAAGGTCCTACTGTATAGCACAGGGAACTCTATTCAATATCCTATGTTACACTATAATGGAAAAGAATGTACAAAAAAAGAATGTATACATATGTATAACTGAATCATTTGCTATAGAGCAGAAATTAATACGAAACTGTAATTCAACTACACTTCAATTAAAAAATAATTCAAAAATCCCTGGTTTGAACCACAGTATTATCTTCCATGTTCAAAATCCAGTACCCTGGGCTCTGATCCCAGCACCTGCTTTCCAGGTCTGGCAGGCCTCTGCTGTCATCACACCTGTAGCATCAATTCATAGAGAGAGCTCCACTCCCTTGATCCCTCTGTTTTCTGCCAGCTGGCCAGACCCCTTCCTGGTTCCCCTCTCTGACCAGCCCAGCCAGAGCCTCATACTGAACCATCTTATTTATCTTTGATTTTGTTCCATTCATCTCTCTGCATACTTTTTTGCTTTTAATAACTTAATGCTTAAAAAAAAAAAGCAACCTCTTACTCAATTTAAGCAAATGATACTGAGACCTTCATACACGCTCTTCCACCTGTCTCTAACAGCCCATTCTATGCACCCAAATATCTACTACTCCTCATTCAAAAATAAGCAGAAAGTAATTATCAGGGAGGAGAAAGATAATCACAATGATATACTGCCACATGTCTATCAGATTAGTAAAATTAAAAGTGTCCGACAGGTGGGAGGGAGGTTCAAGAGGGAAAGGACATATGTATACCTATGACTGATTCATGCTGATATATTGTATATACAACACAATACAATGCTGCTGCTGCTGCAGCTAAGTCACTTCAGTCGTGTTCAACTCTGTGCGATAGCAGAGATGGCAGCCTACCAGGCTCCTCCTTCTCTGGGATTCTCCAGGCAAGAACACTGGAGTGGGTTGCCATTTCCTTCTCCAATGCATGAAAGTGAAAAGTGAAAGTGAAGTCACTCAGTCGTGTCCGACTCTTAGCGACCCCATGGACTATACAGCCTACCAGGTTCCCCCGTCCATAGTATTTTCCAGACAAGAGTACTGGAGTGGGGTGCCATTTCCTTCTCCAGATACAATACAATATTGTAAAGCAATTATTCTCCAATTAAAAATTAATAAATTTTAAAAAATTTAAAGTATCTGATAGTACCAGGTATTGGCAAGGATGTGAAGCAAAGAGAATTCTAACTCTGTGCTGGTGGGATAGTAAATTGCTATAAACACATTAGAAAAGAAGTTTTTTAGTGTAGCAGGCGGAAAAACATCCCTCAAGGGTTCCCTTGTGGTTCAGTGGTTAGGAATCTGCCTTTTTTTTTGGCTGTGCTGGGTCTTTGTTGCTGTGCATGGGCTTTCTCTAGCTGCAGCGAGTAGAGGCTACTCTCTAGTTTCGGTACAGTGGGTTCTCTTGTTGCGGAGCACGGGCTCTAGGCTTCCTGGCTTCAGCAGTAGCAGTTCTTGGGCAAAGAGTGTGGGATAAGCAGTTATGGCACACAGGCTTAGTTGCCCTGAGACATGTAGAATTTTCCCAGACCAAAGACTGAATCCTGTCCTCTGTGTTGGCAGGTGGGTTCTTAACCACTGGGCCACCAGCAAAGTCCCGGGACTCTGCCGTTTCACTGAAGGGGAAACAGGTTCGAACCCTGGTCAGGGAACTAAGATCCTGCATGTCTCTCAGCGGGGCCACAAAATAAAAATAAATTTAAAAAAGAAAAAAAATGTCCACGGCTTAATCCCTGGAGTCTGTGAATGTTATTTTATGTGGCAAAAAGGACTTTGTTGATGTGATTAAAGATTTTGAGATAAGACTATTCTGGTATTCCAGATTATTCTCATGAGCCCTAAATGCAATCACATGTATCCTTATAAAAGAGAGGCAAAGGGAGATTTAACACTGACAGAACAGGAAGCAGTGTAACTACAGAGGCAGAAATTGCAGTAACACAGCTACAAACCAAGGGATCCTGGAAACCACTAGAAGCTGGAGGAGGCATGGAACAAATTCTCACCTAGAGACTCCAGAGTGAATACAGGCCTGCCAACACCTTGACTGTTAGACCTCTTGCCTCTGAAACTGAGAGAACACAGTTACGTTGAGTTAGTCCACTAGGCTTGTGATAATTTGTTACAGCAGTAATAGGAAACTAATTAGGCAGTGTCAACCAAAACCCTTGTCCATACCCAGGAATTCTCCAGTTCTTCTAAGTATATCCCAACAGAAATGTAAGCATTTGTTCACCAAAAAAAAAAAAAAAAAAGTGTACAGATGTTCACAGCAGCATTATTTATTACAGCTCCAAACTGCTAAAAACCCAATGTTCATCCACAGTGCAATGCATGAACTACCTGTGGGATAATCATCCAGTGAATACTACTGCAGCTATTTAGTTGCTAAGTTGTGTCCAACTCTTTGACTCCATGGACTTTATAGCTCACCAGGCTCCTCTGTCTACAGGATTTTCCAGGCAAGAATACTGGAGTGGGTTGCCATGCCCCTCGAGGGGATCTTCCTGACCCAGGGATCAAACCCTCATATCCTGAATTGGCAAGCAGATTCTTTACCACTGAGCACCTGGGAAGCTCACAATGAATACTACACAGCAATAAAGATGGGTCAACTACAAATAAACAAAACATGGAAGAATCTCACAAACACAACATTGAACAAAAGAAACCAAAGGCAACAGGACACATATTGTTCAATTCTATTTATATCTAGTTATAAAAGAGAAAATTAACTATTTCATTGAGTGACACAAAGCTAAAAACTTAAAGAAAAGCAGGGAATTATTACTGTAAGAGCTAGGATAGTATTCCTAGCTAGGGAAACAGGAGGGATGTGATCAGGAGGGAGCACCCGACAGAAATGGGGTGAGGACTACTGGGGTGCTAATGGATGTCTTCTCATGGGGCAGGTGTTTTACAACAGCTTATTAACTGTACATGTATGTTTTATGCACTTTTCTGAATGTTATATTTCACAGTTAAAAAGTATCTTGGTGCTGGTGGCAGTAATTTTTAAAAAATATTTTATTTATTTGATTGCACTTGATTTTAGTTGTAGCATGTGATCTTTAGTTGTGGTATGTGGGATCTAGTTCCCTGTCGAGGGATGGAATTTGGGCCCCCTGCATTGGGAACCTGACATCTTAACGACTGGACCACTAGGGAAGTCCTGGTAACTTTTAATCAAATGAACAGGGAGCTTCCTAACCCATGAAGCCTTCCTGGGGGGGTCATCTGAGTCATTGGCCACTCTGGGCTGTGACCCACGGTGTCCTGTCTGGCTCCCCACCAGAACAGGAGCGATCCAGAGCCAGCACACTGAAGCTAGAGTCCTCTCAGGGTCCCCAGCAGGGGTCAGCCAGCCCCAGGGCCGGGCCCCCTTAGGCCTCGGGGAACATGTGAGGCCCAGCTCCGGGCACACCAGGCCTGACTCCCTAACCACCTCACACCGCCGGGGTAACCACTGGGGGCCCCTGGGTGTCGGCCGGCACTGTGGTAGCAGATGACTGCTGACCGAAAGAGGGCGGAGCTGACTGCATTGCCACTTACCTTTGACTCTGTCTCATCACATCCCATTCAGGAACGTCCCTAAGGCCTCCTCGAAGAATGCGCTCTGCCTGAAATGGCCCTTCTCTGTCAGTCTATTGAACTCCTGCTCGTCCTTCAAGGGCCACGTCCCGGTTCATCTCCTCTGTGAAATCACGGCCTGCCCTCCTCTGAGCTCCCACAGGCCCCTATTTCCCTTGGCTGCAGCCTGGGGAATCCTAGAGTTCCGAAGCTCTCTGAACTCCCCGGGTTGTTCTCAGAACCTAAGTCTGACCCACTTCTCAACCTCAGGACTCTGGGAAACACTAGACGTGAGTTCCAGCAAGCCCAGGCCCGCGCTCGGGGACGTTCTGGAAGTGCGAGACACTGCCTCGAGGTTCCCGCCACCATGGACTCCCGGCATGCACTGCGCCTGCGCCGGCTCCAGAGGCCTCAGGCTCGCTTGGCCTCGAGGTCAGGATCACTTACTTCCGGTGTGCATGTGCCACAAAATACACACTTCCCGCCCAACGGCCCCCCTGAAAAAAGTGGAGCAGGGGGGGCCTGTAGGGATGACCTAAGGAATGGGGTGGGGCTGAGCTTTAACAAGGAACTGAAGTGGGCTTAGGCGTGGAGGTTGGGGCAGGGCCAGGGCCTGAATCTTGTCCAGTAAAGGGGCGGGGCCCCCCATTCCTAAATTGGGGGTGAGAGGGGAGACTCCTCGGGGCCTGAGGGAGAGGTGAAATGCAGGGGAGGCAACAGGGGCTCCAAATCTTGAAAGGTCGTGAAAACAAAGCCTATTCCCACCCCAGCCAAAAGCCCTCTAGCTGAGGGTAGGAGAAAGCTCATGGAAGCCCCAACTTGCCTTCCCAACCTGTCTGCAACGGCAAGGAGAGATGTTTTCCATCTCAGTACTTCTCTACTCCTCAGGCAAGTCACTTTCACCCTCTGAACCCATTTCCTGTCAAAAATGGTAAAATCCCCACCTTACACAGAGTGGCAAAGTATTAAATAGATCTTATTTAGGTGCCGAGAGAAGATAAATGGAGACAGTCTGGGACGGACCAGGTCTTGACTCCTGGGAGGATTCAACTCCTGAACTTGCCACTGTATCCCTGCCTATCAACACAGGTCAGGGATCCAGGACAGGTTCCCAGGTGCAGGTTTTCAGTTCAGTTCAGACTCTTCAGTCGTGTCCATCTCTTTCCTACCCATGGACTGCAGCATGCCAGGCTTCCCAGTCCTTCACCAACTCCCACAGCTTGTCAAACTCTTGCCCATCCAGTTGGTGATGCCATCCAACTCTCATCTTCTGCCATCCCCTTCTGCTGCCTTCAACCTTTCCCAGCATCAGGGTCTTTTCTAATGAGTCAGTTCTTTGCATCAGGTGGCCAAAGTATTGGAGCTTCAGCTTCAGCATCAGTCCTTCCAATGAATATTCAAGACTGATTTCCTTTAGGATTTGATCTCCCTCCAGTCCAAAGGACTCTCAGGTTTGGGTAGCACATCCTTTCCCCCAGGAAAACCCAGCAGTTGGGAACCCCTGCCCACTCCATCCCCAGCCCTGGGCCCCTTGTCCCCTAGGAAGGAAAACCCTGGATATTGCATAAGAAACTTGAGTTCCTACAGTCTTAAAAAAGGAGTGGGTAAAGAGTAAGAAGCTACCTTGGCTGTAGCCATAGGATACCAGGAAGAAATGCTTGCCCTCAGGAGGAGGAACAGAGATCCAGGGTTTAAGATAACTGCCTAGAAGGTATCAGCAGTGGAGAGCCACTTGGAGATGCTTTCTAGGCAGAGAGCACCGGCTGCTGGGCCCTTTGGTTTCCAAACCCTTGGAACTGTTGGCCTTGGGAGATAAGAAGCTGGCCCTCCTCACTGAGAGTTAAAAATGCCAGCACTCCCCAGAACATACAAGAGCAAAGCCTTTGTGATTCCAAGGCAGTATCTCCTCCAATAGATGAGCAAAGTGAAGCCAAGAGGAGGGCAAGCCTGGGGCAGCAGCCAGCACATGATGGTCCAGCATCCTGCCCACCCTCCAGCCCGACACCAGGCCAGGAACGCCGGGACTGATGCCGGCCCTGGCTCTCACCAGCTCCTTCCTCCAGTCATGAAGAAAGAGTACAGCTCTGCTGCCCACCTTGTGCCCCATCCAGGGCATTTTTATTGGTGCCATTGGTACATGGCCTTGGCCAATAGCCCCAAGCCTCTGCCTCCCCCTTTTCTGAGAAGGAAGCTGGATCCTTGGCCTGGCCTCCTAGGAAACAACACATTTGGTCTGATGTGGCTGCAACACACACGTGACACCCTGGGCACAGACCTGTGTGCAAGTCTGTGTCCAGCTTCAGGGAGCAGGAGAGAATGGAGGCCAGGTTCATGGGTGGAGCCCCAGCTGGCTGTAGAGATGTGTGGGCAAGGTGAGCAGGCCCCTGGTGCACCCCAGCTCCAGTGCCCAACGGTGTGGCTGAAGCTCAGGGCTAAGGGACCGTATAATCAGAGATCCTGAGAGAGAAGCCCGAAGGCCAAAGAAGTAAGTGGAGCAGGCCAGGGCAGGCACCCAGGGGTGGTTTCAGAGAGGGTAATGTGAGTGCACGCACACAGCCCAGGGTTGGGAGACAATGTGCAAGGGGCCTTTGGTGAGAGGGGCTATGCCTCCCTTCCTTTCAGATCTGCATGCCTGAACCCCTGGCCTCCTGAAGCTGAAGGAACACACTTAAGGGTGGGGTGGGGGGTGGGGGGAGGCCGGGAAGGAAACTCTGCTGGAAGTGGTTTAGGCCTCAGAGCCCACATCCTGTGGGAGGGTCTAGCGAGGGGCCTGGTGTCTGTCGCAGTCCTCGGCGCCGCTGGAGTGACAGTCCTCTAGGGGCAGAGATGGTCGACATCCTCCCAGGGAGAAGGTGGCCCAGAGGCAAGGAGGCGGGGTCAGTCCTGCCTCATCCAGGATCAGGAGGCCTCGGGCGAGCGCCGTCCCCCCTCCTCCTCCATCAGCAGGAGGCGGCGCCGGCCAGCCTCGTAGTCGGCCTCGTCCACGCTGACCAGCAGGCGGACAGCCTCCCGGCCCACCGCCTCGCGCAGCGCCTCAGTCAGGAACACGCCCCGCAGGGCCTGCAGCAGGGCACCGCTCAGGTAGCGCCCCAGAAGGCATCCAGGTAGGAGAGCTCGGAGAACTTGATGTCGCACACCACAGAGCCGAGGTCCCGGGAGCGCAGCACCGCGGTGGCCTGCCCAAACACGTCCAGCTGCCGGGCCAGTGCCTGGGGCCGCCGCGAGGCCACGCCCTGCTCCAAGGCTGGCCCGTGCTCACAGTACTCTGCTCGCACCCTGAGCCGGATGTCTGCGGAGAAGAAGGGACTGGTCAGGGAGGGTCCACCACCCGGCCCCCCCACCAACCGCGCCTCAGCGTGAGTTGCACTGCCCCGGCCCCACATCCTTCCTCCTCCTGGTAACCACACCCAAGTGTGGGTGACACCCTCGCTCGGCTTCGCTCTTGCGGTCTGACCTGCTCCCTCCTGACCTGCTGGCCCTGTGCTTCCCCTCACGTGCCCCACTCCAGCCTCGCCACCTCCATGCCCCCCCCACCAACACCTGGTAGGTTCCGCCCGGCTCTGGCCCTCCCATCCTCCAGCTAGGGATGGTCTCTCCCCACTGTCCGTTCTCTCCTCAGTGTCTGCAGGACTTACTCTCTCATTTCCTTCAGGTTCAAGTGCCACCTTCCCAATGATCCTACTCCAACCATCCAATCTACCACCGCCCCAGGCCTCTGTACTTCCCAGACCCCATTCCATTTCTGCTCCATTTCCTCCCCCGGCACTTAGCATCTTCTAACCCACCCTGAGCTTTCATTCACTGTCAAGCTAATCACCTATCTGCCCCCACTGTGAGCTCCCTGAAGGGATTTTTGTTTCTTGTTCACTTGTATAGGTAGCCCCGTGGCACGTGGTAGGTACTCAATACACATTTGTGAAAGAACCAACTCATGAATGAATGGATTGGCTTTTAAGTAACCAGCCGTCCCCCTCTTCTGCCCCCAAACAGTGAGATTCATGTGGGGCCAACCATATCCTCAGCCCCTCACCCACCAGGCAGGCACCAGGCCCAGGAGACTCAAGGCCAAATTGGGCTGGCTCTACAGAAGCAGGTGCTCTCATTCCAAAAGGCTGCCCAGAAGGTGGGCTCTGAGCCCAGGCCTGCTCGGGGCCATTCTGCCAGGCTCAGGGAGAAGGAAACCTATACAAGGCCAGGAACAGACAGGAAAAGACTCCTGAGTTCATCATGTGTACATGGAGCACCTGGATTTTCAGCTCTGATCAATTTCCTTTCTGCTTAAGCTAGTCTGAGGTGTGTCTGTCACTTATAACCCTGCCCACATCCACCCAAATGAAGTGGCAGCTCTGGGCAGGGGGTGGGACGTGGGACTTCCAAGGCCATCCCTATAAATGTGACCTCAGGCATATCACTTCCCCTCAGTTCACCTGTGAATCTGACTGCTGACTACTGATACCCACTCACAACACAGGCTGCCCTGAGGATCAGGTGTAAGCTGGAAATGACAAGCAGCAGAGTCATATGAACTCATTTAATCCTCAAACGACCCTGTGAGGCAGGCCCTAGTATCCCCCTAATTTACAGATAAGGAAATGAAGGCAGATGAGGAAAAGGGGACAACAGAGGATGAGATGGTTGGATGGCATCACTTACTTCAGGGACATGAGTATGAGCAAACTCCAGGAAATGATGAAGAACAGGGAAGCCTGGCCTGCTGCAGTTCATGGGATCGCAAAGAGTCAGACTGAACAACAAATGACAGCAACGAGAAGTGACCTGCCCAAGGTCCTACGGGCAGGGAACGGCAACGCGTGACAGTGCGAGGGTCAGAGGGCAGTGACCTTCCCATGCCCCAGACAGCAGCTTCAGGTCAGTGGAGCTGATCCCACCCCAAGAGCCTTCAGGCACTAGCTATGTGACCTGGAACAAGTCACCACCTCTCTTGAGCCCAGGGTCTTGCCTAAACCAGGGGACAGTCCCTCCTGGAGAGGGTTATTCAGACGACCGTCCGCCAGTGGGTGCTACAGAAGGGCAGGCACCAGCAGCTCGGATGCAGGAGCACGTTCACCCTCTTTGACAAGAAGAGGCCGCTGAAGCTCTGGGAGGGGAGTGTCAGGCCCCTGACTCCTTCACCTTTCAGAGACTGTGTCAGCCGCAGAGCAGAAAGCAGCAGGCAGGTCCCCGCTTCCCCAGGCAACTTCTCAGCACCACCCACTTCCTCCTCCCACCCCAAACCCCAAACGCTTCCTCTTTCTGCCTCGAGGGGAAGCTCACCTTCTCTGCTCAAGGCCTAGGAAAACCTGCCCAGCCTCGACCCCCAGGACTTCCCACAACAAGCAGGCCTGGCTCCCTCCATCCGAGGATCAGACAAGACCTCAGGGCCCACATCCTTGACGCCTCTGAGTGTCTGACCAGGCCCTCAACAGGCATGAGCTGGGAAGCAGGGGACTGGGGGGAAGCAGCACCTGTCCAAGGCCACACGGGGGTGCTCAGCAGCAGAGGCACAGAGCCAGGTGGCGGAGAATAACAGACCTTGAGGCGAGTCCCGGCTCTGCCACTCTCTAGCTGTGGGGCCTTGGGCATGTGACCTCACCTCTCTGAGCCTCAGTTTCCCCATCTGAAAAACATAAACAAACAAGAGGTCCCTGCTGCACGACGGGGTCATGAGGATCAAATTAGGCAACGCATGAAGCATTCGACCCAGAGCCTAGGCACAGAAGGCACCCCAAAAACAGGAACTGTGATTTCGACACTCCCCTCTACCCCCATGGCCCCTGCCTAGGCCCTGCGCCCGCTCACCTGGGCCCGAGCCAATGTCCTCCCTCGTCTCCTCCTGCAATTCCGGCCCCATCCTCCATACGCTGCCCTCCAGTCACAAGGGCAGTGATCCCAGCACAAGCCTTACTCACAGAATGAGCTGGCCATCTCCTCTGCCCAGAATGCCCATCACCCACCAAGGCCTGGCTCACCTGCAGCCGGGGGCCTGCAGCCGCCCAGGTGAACCGCCCCCCAGCTGGCATTTCTCCTAAGCACAGCTGGCTACTAGACCTGTGGGAGAGCCTGTCTATTCACACAGAGCGCACCAGGCACGGTCGGGGTGGAAGGAGGACTGGACCGGGGGGACCCACACATCCCATTCATTCTTCCATTTACAGGTATTTACTAAGTGCCAGGAGCGCTGGGGAGATGCAAGTGGAGGACTGGAAGACCTGTGAGCTGCAACCAAGGAGCACTCTGTGCGCGTCACACCCTGTGTGCTCTCCTGTGGTCAGTCATGTCTGACTCTTCACGACCCCATGGACTGTAGCCCGCCAGCCTCCTCGGTCCATGAAATTTTCCAGGCAAGAATACTGCAGCAGACTGCCATTTCTACTCCAAGGGATCTTCCCAACCCAGGGATTGAACCCGCATCTCTTGCGTCTCCTGCACTGCCTGGTGGATTCTTTACCACCGCGCCACCTGGAAAGCCCACAGCACACACATGACACTCAGTACTTACTGCACCAAGTACTCCTTCACACCTGTTGACCCTTTTGATGATGCCTGCAACCTTATGAGGCTGTGCTGCTGTCCCCTTTTTGTAGATGAGGAAACTAAGGCAGAGAGGATGAGTAACCTGCCCTGGGCCACACAGGCAGGAAATGGCAGAGCTGGAATTCCAACCTAGATGCTTGCCTCTAGAGCCCAAGCTCTCAACTATCCCTAAACTGTGTGCTGCCTCTCACACAACCATACACAGAAGTCTATAATTAAAAGACATTCCAAGGGTCAGGAGAGAAAATTATAGAGTGCAAGTTGTAATTTAGATCAAAATGATCAGAGACAACCTCTCCAGGAAATGATATTGGAAGTGCAACGTGAAGGAGGACAAGGAGGTCAAGGCAAGCAAGCAGTGAAAAGAGAAGAGCAGCTTTCCCAGAAGAGAGATCAGTGTTTGAGGAAGCCCAGAGGCAGAACATGAACATGGGGCATCCACAGGCTAGGGGGCAGCATGGGCGGATCACGCTGGAAAAGGGTACAAGAGGACACCTGGAGGGGCCGGGCTGATTGCGCCCTGGCAGGCCGGGGAGGTGGGAAGTCTGGGGTCTTCCAAGCTGACCACATGTCTCTGCACCTCAGTGGCCTCCTCCATAAAACCACCTTACCCCAGCACCTGTTCTCATGGGGCCACTGGAGGATGACAAGGCTGGATGCAGGTTAAGGGCAGACTGAGGTCAGTGCCTGGCAGGTAATGAGTCCCCTGCAAGCAGCAGGAAGGAAGCGGCCTCAGGACAGCAAGCAGCAAGAGGGTCAGAAACAGAGCCAGGGAGCAAGGGGGAAGGCCAGAGGTAGCTAAATAGTTTCCTCAGGCCAGGAACACCGAGCTTTTGCCTGCAGTCCCTCTCCACAGGTAGGAAATGCTGCCTGCCCCCAGGGTGGAGGGCAGGGCCAGGTTTTCTTGGAGAAGAGAGCTGCTTCTGCTCCTGCACTCAAGTGGGCACCAGTGCCCCCTTGGCTCCCCTACCCCACACCTCATCAGTCTCTCTTTGGGGGCAAAATGGGCCCCAGAGGGGAATGGGAGGGGCTTTCCAGTGGGGAATCAGGGAAGGTTTGAGGGACATAGGCCCCAGGAGAGCAGGTAAGCCACTGTGCATGCCAGACCATGTGCTGCATATGGCTGAAAGCCAGGGATGACTCTCACTCAGGTCTCCCCTCCGGGAGTTAGTAACAGAAAAGTCTGGGGACCAACAGGATGGGTGCCCAGGAGAGAGCAGCCGCCAGCCAGTGCTAAGGGACAGACTCTGCCCCCAATGCCAGCACCTCCTCTGGACAACAGCCCGCCCCGCCTCAGCTTCAGGTTCTTCCCCAAGGCACAGGCAGAAGTCCTTCAGCTTTCCTGAACTAATGGACAGGGAGGGACAGCGGGGACACACGGCCACCGAGGCAGTAACAACCTCCGCCTGCTTCCGGAAAGAAGAGCACACCAGAACTTAGGAAGTGAGCTTGGGAAAAAAAGAGACTTCCCTGGCAGTCTAGTGGTTAGGACTCCACGCGTTCACTGCTGAGGGCGGGCGGTTTGATCCCTGGTCAGGTAACTAAGATCCTGCAAGCTGCACAGCACACCCAAAATTAAAAAAAAAAAAAAAAATCAAACCAGAATCTGATCAGGCCTCTCCAGGCCCAACTATCAATTCTTAGGAAAAACAGACAACATAGAATATGGTCAGTCAATCTTATCGCAGAATGTAATTGGCAAAATCTCGTCTCTGAGAAACATAACCACACAACTACCTTCAACAAATACAATGCAAGGCCGGTGGGGGAGAAACAAGATGGGGCCGAGGGCGGGCACACAGGGAGGGTGGATCTGATAGATTAAGAGAGACTCAAGAGCACCAATATTTAGAATAATTAAACATTTAGGCAACAAGAAGACATTTGAGAGTAAGAAGTTACTGGGTTTTTCTTTGTGAGTTTTTTTTTGGCAGGGGGAAGGCAGGGGGCAGATGCTGAGCTGCGCAGGTTGCAGGATCTTAGTTTCCTGCCTGACCAGGGACTGAACCTGGGCCACTGCAGTGAAAGCACCAAGTCTGAGTCCTAACCACTGGACCACCAGGGAACTCAACTCTTATCTTCTCGAGATACACAGAGAAAAATCTACCCATGAAACAACAGGACACCTGGAACTGACTCCACAACAACATGGCTAATGAAACCATGGCCCGACAGTGGCAGAGGTTGGGTGCTAGGGGGCCGAGGGTCGAGGTTCTTAATGCAAGTCTGTCTGCTTCTGTTTCTTATCCAGAAACAAATAGGGGGAGGAGCAAACAGATTGGGGGCGGGGGAAACGGAAGCAAAGCTCAGCCTGTCATTCAAGCCCTCCAATTGCTTCCCGTCATTTAAAAGAGGCAAAGGCCTGGCCTGAAGCTCAAGGGCTCTCTGCAGGACAGGCCCCTGGTCACCCTCCTGCCCTGGCTTCCTGACCGCCCCCGCGCTCCTCTTGCTCCAGGCCTGCCAGCTTCCGCTCCACCACTGACATGTCCCGACTCGGGTCTCCGCTCCCACTGTCCCCTCAGCCTGAAACACCCTTCCTCAGCCATCCACACCCGCCTGCCTCTCTCCCTGTCTTCTGAGAGGCATTCCTAGACCACCCTACCCTGAAAATCCATCTAGAACTGCATTTCCCATCATTCTCTATGGCCTGTTCCTGCTGGTTTCTCTCCACAGCTGACATCGTAGTCTCTCTTCCTTCTCTTAGCTTCCTCCTCCCACCAGAATACAAGCCCTGTGTGAGGGCAGGGCCTCCCGTCTATGGGATGTGAGCACATCCTCAGCACTCTATAAACGCGTGTGACAACCAAATGAACAAACCCGGGCTTTCGCCCAGCCTGCCCGCTCCACACGATGGCAGACGGTATCTACCTCGGGGGCCGTCTTGAGGACTCAAGGTCCGGGAGCAGCACACTCAGCACAGAGCACAGTGGACGAGGGATGAGGAAACTCAGAGGTCCCGTGGCTGAGTCCAGGATCCCCCAGGGCCCATTCCTCACACTCTGGGGGCCTCAGGAGTTCACTTTGGTTCAATCCCTCAACAGAGCGCAGTTGACTGGGGGGTCCAACCCCACAGGTGGCACAGGTGAGGAGAGGGGCCCCCTTCCTCAGGTCTGGAGAGGCCTTCTTCCAACCCCAAGACTAAGCCATCTCCATTTTCAGGGAAGAAAACCCGAGCCCTACAGAAGAGAGCCTCACGCTGGCCCCACCCTGCCTGGTGAGTCAGCAGTCAGACCTGCTCACTCATCCTCCACATCAGGAACCGGTCACACCCAGGTTAACCACCTCCCCACCCTCAGTCAAGACGCTGAAGCCTCCACCAGCAAGACTCCGCCTCAGCTTGGCCTGCTCCCCAGGGAGGCAGAGGCTCTCGGGGCCCCCCAGCCAAGGGGTGGCCCTAATTACCACCTGACCAGGGAAGAGTCACAACCAAGCAGCCACCCCCTCACATGGGGGCCATCTGGGGTCACGGCTGGTTCTGCTGGTCTGCTCCTCCTGACAGCACCTAGGACAGGTATCTGCAGCCTCAGCTATGGGGTGGCTTTGGTGCCCAGGGCCTGGGGGGCCAAAATGGGCACTGGGAGGAGGCAGAGCATGCGCTCCTAAGGGGTGGAGGCTCTGCAGGTGAGGAGGAAGGCTCCCCGCCCCCACTGGAGGCTGAGGTCTCCTGGGGAATGCAGAGCTGCTGCCACTCCCCCTCAATCTTCCGCCTGTGATCCCACCCCACCCCAGTCCAGCCTGAGCCTCTCACTAGCTCTGTGACCGAGCCTTCTCCCAGTCAGAGGAAGGGGTACCAGAGCAGCATGTGGGAGTGTGACAGAATGAGTCCTCTCCTCGAGACCAGTGAGAACTTCTCACGGGAAGGTCTTCATGAGTCTGCACAGCAGAATCCCCTACCCCACCCAACCCAGCAAGTCTGCAGGTCCAGTCAGCCCTATGATTTATTTCCGTAGTTTCACCTCCTTCTCGCCTCTCCAACGCCACTACCCCGGGCCAGACCTCAGCCCCATCCATGTTAGACTTGAAGCTCTTCCACTCAGGTCCCTGCTTCCACTCTGTTGCCTTTATTTCCCATGCACCTGAGAGAGCATGGGCTACCCTGTCCAGCACTGTTCTAAACACTGCAAATTCTAGCTCATTTACTGACTGATTTTCTAAATGGAACCAGAGTTCATCTCACTGCCACGCTAAAAGAAAAAATTCCTTAGAAAGACTTGACCTCTAGTATAAAATCTAACTTCCATCTGCCCTGAGGCCTGCCAGACCCAACCTCTCAGGCTCTGCCTGGTTCTTCCAATAAAAAATGAAAATGAAGGTAAGGGATTGTCAGGAAAGGCCTCCTGGAGAAGGCCGCACACAACATAATCCTTCGACTATGGGTGGGAGGTAGACCAAGATGGCTACAGAAAGGGCAAGAACTCTGCTGTGCTGAACAGGTGCCCAAGCCGCTGCCTGCCCCCTGGGTGTCAGATGGGGGGCTGCTTCACCCGCCTCCAGCTCTACACTGTACATGCACTCCCTGAGGCACACACAGACACCTACCACAGGTCACTTTGCCCTCTGAGGTGGGCCGGGCTGGCTCCTGCTGCTGCTGGGGGGTGGTGGTACCTCCCCTCCGCCGCCGTCTGGCACCACCACTGGGACGGCCCCGGCTCCGCCGCTGCCGCTTAGTTGGGGGAGAACCTGAGAAGAGAAAGATGAGGTAGGCTGAGGACCAGATGACAGGTGGACGCCAAGATGGGAGCCCAAGGAAGCGCTCAAGTCTGGACTCTGGGCTGGGAGACCCTGGGTGAGCCCCTCTGCTTCCTGGGCCAGAAGATGGAGAGTACGGACAAGTGAGCATCATGTAGGACAAGTGAGCACACCCCACCTGGCAGTCCTGCCCTCAGATGTGACCCTAGAGAAACCCTGACTACCCACACCAGCAAACAGGCAGAACAACAGCTGTGGGAGCCTGGAGCTTTGTTTATGGTTTCTAACCATGTAAACCTGAAAACAAGGTAAATGTCTGACAAAAAGTGCACACAGGATTTTCCAAACAGATTGCTGAGTAAAAGAAAGCAAGTAGCTACAGTTTGCTACGTTCTATATAAAAAAGGAAAGGAAACAAGAATGTATACATTTTTTGCTATTTCTGCAAGATGAAACACCATAAGGCTATAAGGGAAATGAAATTGATTATCTACTGGGAGGGAAGTGAAGTGAACTGAAGTCGTTCAGTCGTGTCTGACTCTTTGCGGCTCCATGGACTGTAGCCTATCAGGCTCCTCTGTCCATGGGATTTTCCAGGCAAGAATACTGGAGTGGGTTGCCATTTCCTTCTCCAGGGATCGAACCCGGGTCTCCTGCATTGCAGGCAGATGCTTTACCCTCTAAGCCACCAGGGAAGTCTGGGAGGGAAAGAGACAACAAAAGAAATGATACTTCTAAGAACATCTTTTCTGCATACTTTAGATTTGACTTTGGAGTCATGTAACTGTTTTATGACATACTCAAAAAATTAAGGAGGCAAAATAGAGCATAAAATTAAACTGAAACAAATGAATCTACACATGTATAGAATAAGTAACACTCAGCAGGAGAAAAGGATTTTAAGTAACTAGGAAGAATATTGTGACCATAAACTCTTAGTAGGATATACTCTGAAAACAATTAAAAATCACACACAAAAATCTTATGTTTCATTCAATAGACATGGTTAGCACTTTCTAAGTTTGAAATTGTTTTATTATTGTTGTAAAATAAAGCAAATAGTCCATGTCTTAATGTTACCAAGAACCAAGATTTTCAGCGTAAGATAAAAATGTCCTTGTAAGGACTTTCCTGGCAGTCCAGTGGTTAGGACTCTGACTTCACTGCCAATGATGCAGGTTCAATTCCTAGTCAGGGAACTAAAGTCCCCACAAGCCAGCTCAGTGCAGTCAGGAAAACAAACCAAAAAAAAAAGGTTCTTGTAATGTTACTTTTGAACTGAAAATACTGACATGAATTTTTATTTAAAGGCACAGTTTCTAGTTTGGTTCACTGTAAGAGCCTAGAAACAATGCGCCTACTCAGCCCCTAAATCTTGGTCTCTAAATACCACTGCCTCTAAGAGAAACCAGGCTTCTGGAAACAGCTGATTCCAGGGCTGGAGAAGGAAAACACAAGGGAACCCAGGACATACTGCAGTCCTACCTACAAACCAAGACACACTCAAAGAACGAGGCAGACACATCAAAAAGACACAGGAGCTAGCCAATTTGAACATCAGGAAGAATAACTGATTCTAACACATTAAACACACAAGAATACCTGAGTCCATGGTGACACTCCTCACTTAAAAAAGAGAGGGAGGGACGGATAGAAGCAAAGAGAAACGTAAAACTCCTTTTGAGAAAATGCCAGGTAACAGACACAGGAGAGAATCTGAAAGTCATCACTGTGAGAACACCAGTATAACAACTGGTTCAGGCAAAGATTTCCAGTGGCTACTAAACCCACTTGGGGGATGCTGCTGGGGAACAGGATGAGTGAAAATGTCATCCCACAGATTATCTACTAACCACGAAGGGAAAAATACCTCTGTACTAAGGGCAAATACACCAGATAACCAGGTAAACAAACTTGCTCGCTCACAAAAGGAAAACCAGGCCTCCTCATGTGCTCCAATGTGAAGCTGACGGCATCAACCAAGGAACATCCTGGCCAAATCCACATAACCTGAATCTAACCAACTCTCTAAACACCATTCCCAAAATACAGAGGACAGAGGGATAAGTTAAAAGATACTCTAGATACCAGGGGATTAGCGCTCATGCCCTTTCTCAGGTATGATAATGGTCTTGAAGTGGCATCAGACAATCTCCTGATTCTCAGGAGATGCCTGCTAATTCAGTGGTAAAGTGTCCTGATGCCTAAAATTTACTTTCAAAGAGTTCAGTAAAAAACCCCAGAGTTATACACACACACACACACACATATATATACAAAACAGGCAAAACAGTAAAATTACTGAATCAAGGTGAAAAATACGAACAAGTTCACTGTACTAATCTTTCAACTTCTCTGTATATTTGAAATTACATTTGAATGATCAAAAACCTGGGAGAGGGGAGGAGAATAGATATTCACTGCCATGGCAATGTAACAAAAACGAAACCCAATGTGAATAAATCTCAGAAACACATCCAATACAGACAGCCATGTGACAGATAACACCTATAATGTGATGCCATTTAAATAACATAAAACCACAAGAAACAACTTCACAGGTTACTTCTGGACCCAGGCTTTTGCAGCAATAAACATACAAACCCACACACAAACATAAAGCAAAAATGAGACAGAATTGGGACTTCCCTGGTGGTCCAGTGGCTAGCAATCCGCCTGACAATGCAGGGGACACTACTTCGATCCCTGATCTGGGACGATCCCACATGCCTTGAGGCAACTAAGCCCATGTACCACAACTGAGACTGTGCCCTAGAGCCCACGAGCTGCAACTACTGAGACCATCTGCCGCAACTACTGAAGCCCACGTGCCCTAGAGTCCATGCTCTGCAATAAAAGAAACCACCACAATGAGAAGCCTGCACACCCCAAGCAGAGTACTTGCCACAACTAGAGAAGGCCCAGGTGGAGCAATGAAGACCAAGCACAGCCAAAAATAAAATATATATATTTAAAAGAGAAACAGACAAAATCACCCCTCACGCTCCTTTCTTGATGGGTCAGGATGAGGTAGGTTCATGAGGGTTCAGAAGGGACACTCACCTGTCTCCCACTGACCCTGCTCAGCATTTGAAGAACTGCTTGACTGGCGACGGCGACGGCAGTTGCCCTCCAGTCTCCTTGAAGAGTTGGACAAGCCATAGCTGTAGCGCTCTGGAGACACTGGGGATGGGGCAGGGGATGGAAAAAAGTATTTGAAACCTCCAGCTTCTCCCAGGCCCAGCCTCCAATTCTCACCCCTCCCCCAAAGATGAAAGCCTGCCTCACAGTGTGCCTGAGTTCCCCAGAGGTCAAAGCCCAGACAGCCACTCCTCCTCAAACACCTCCAGCCCAGTCACTGCTCCCAGGAGCCTCCCAGGATAGAAGACCCATCACCTCCTGGGGCCACCAAATCCACGTCTACAGCAGCACCAACTGTCAGAGCTATTCTGTAAGCTGAGTTATGGTCAGGATTCAGGCAACGCTGCCTACGCACTCCCCACCCCCACCCACCCCTGGGTCTCCCTGAGGCCCTAAGGAGTAGGGCCCTGCAAGCTCCCCAAATCTTCTCTTCCAGAGCCTGACCTCCAGACACATTTTTCCCAAAATGCTGTCAATTCTGCCTTAAGGTTACCCTTCTCCTGGTTATCCAAACCCCATGGGCTTACCCTGGACAGGGAAGCTCACAAACGCCCTCCCCAAACTAACACACTGCTCCCAGGAGCCTCCCAGGATAGAAGACCCATCACCTCCTGGGGCCACCAAATCCACGTCTACAGCAGCACCAACTGTCAGAGCTATTCTGTAAGCTGAGTTATGGTCAGGATTCAGGCAACGCTGCCTACGCACTCCCCACCCCCACCCACCCCTGGGTCTCCCTGAGGCCCTAAGGAGTAGGGCCCTGCAAGCTCCCCAAATCTTCTCTTCCAGAGCCTGACCTCCAGACACATTTTTCCCAAAATGCTGTCAATTCTGCCTTAAGGTTACCCTTCTCCTGGTTATCCAAACCCCATGGGCTTACCCTGGACAGGGAAGCTCACAAACGCCCTCCCCAAACTAACCACAGCACCTCCAGTAACCCAGCCAAGGGCTCAACAGCCACACAAGGGGCTCCTCACCTGCTCGGGACTGCTCTAGGAGTCCTTCCCTTACAAGGGTTAAGGGCATTAACTCTGGAGACAAACTAGCAGGATTTGAATTCTAGCTGTGTTATCTGCAAGCTCCCGTGTGACACGGCTTCTCAGCTACTCTCTGCCTTTACTTCGATCTCTGCTCCTGCCACATTGGCGTCGGACAGTGCCAAACTCAGTCCTACCTCAGGAC
Source organism: Aepyceros melampus (assembly GCA_006408695.1). Classification (NCBI taxonomy): domain Eukaryota; kingdom Metazoa; phylum Chordata; class Mammalia; order Artiodactyla; family Bovidae; genus Aepyceros; species Aepyceros melampus. The sequence goes on along the minus strand of SJXQ01005606.1, from coordinate 327,182 downwards.
TAGATAGTCTGTCTTTCCCTATTCCTAGAATGTTTTCCTCTTGAGATCTAGACACTTGGGCAGTACAGCAGCCTCAGTTCAAATGTCACCTTCTCAGAAAGGACTTAACTGGTTATAAAAACTTAAAGGGGCGGCCTTTCACTCGGAAACACTCCACACTTCCTACTCTCTCTGCTCCACTATTCTGTTTCAGTCTTTCCATAACCACATCTAAAAGTAAATCATTCAAATAAAATCATCTTCATGTACTAAAATAACAGTAATAATAAGTCATTCGTCTGTCTCATAGCTGATATCGTTTAGTCGCTTGCTCACCTCCAACTCTTGTGCGACCCCATGGACTGTGGCCCTCCAGGCGTCTCTGCCCATGGGATTCCCCAGGCAAGAATACTGGAGTGGATTGCCATTTCCTTTTTCAGGGGATATTCCTGACCCAGGGATCGAACCCGTGTCTCCTGCATTGGCAGGTGGATTCTTTACCACTGAGCCACTAGGGAAGCCCTCTATAGTCTGATACCCCCACTAAATGAAAACCTCAAGGAACAAACACTTTGTCAGTCTCATCAAGCTGTAGCTCCTGTTCCCTATTTCCCAGGGACACACAGGATTCAACTGTCGTATGTGGGCAAGCTGCGTAACTTCTCTGAACCTACTGTGCTTTCCCTGCACAGTGGGGACAGTGACAGGACTTCCACTTAGGATTACTAGGGTGGGGGTGGGGGTCTTAAGGTGATAGTGCACATGAAGAAGGACTTAGTGCTATGCCAGGCATGAAGTAAGCCCTTCGTAAACAGTGGCCACAAACATCACTACTGACGTGGCCAAATTTCACAAGCTCACCCCTCCCAAAGCCATGCCTCCTCCCTCTTGTGTTTCTCATTGATACCCTGGGAGGAGGAAAGAGTGCGATGAGACACATACTGTCTGATATGGCTCTCTTCATATCAGGCACCGGGGAGGCCCAGCGAAAGCAAGGCCCTCTCCCCGGCGGAAGTCGGTCGCCCTCCCATTCCACCATACCTGGCCGACGCCGCTTGCGCGCCAGGTGCGGCAGCAAGTCGTGGCGGGACAGTAGGCGCAGGAGTTGCCCCAGCAGCCTCAGGTTGCTCTCGTCGCACTGCCCGCGGCGCTCCAGCTCCAGCAGCAGCTCCAGGCCACTGCGGGCGCGGGCCAGGCCGCCGGGGGCACCCGGGACCTCGTCCAGCAGGAAGGCTAGCAGCTCCAGCTCGCACTCGGTCAGCTGCCCGCCCACCACCTCGAACATACGGTGAAGCGATAGCATCCCGTAGTAGTCCAGACACTCATCCTCCTCCAGCTCGGGGCTGGGGTCGACCCGGTCAGCGCCATACCCGGGGGAGCGGGGCAGAACAAGCTCAGAACCAGGGCCTAGAACCCACACAGCGAGCAGGAAGCAGCGGTCAGCGACGCGGAGACCCAGACCTCAACCCCCGCCAGTGCGTGTCCCCAGCAGCGTCCCGCCGGGCAGGGCCACCCTCAGTCCCAGCCCTTGGAGCCTCCCCCCTCTGCCACAAGCGAATGGTATCGTCCGAGGTCCCCTAGTAACAGGTCCAGACGCCAGACCCCGCTCATCCTCCTACCAGTCGGACTGGCCAGACCCGAGGGCCCCTCCCTAGGTGGTATGTTCCGAACAAGCCTCCCAATCGAGCAAGTGACTCGGTCCGAACAAGCCTGAGGGCCCAACGCGGGGCACCCCGCCAATCGCCCTTTGTGAGCAATACTGTCCGGACATGTTCCTTGGCTCCCTCCAGAGGTACTGTCCGATCGGCCATACAGGTCAACCTAAGTACCGCCCGAAAGAGACCCTCTGTCCCCTACAATGAGACCTACCAAAGCCGCCCTTCGCCCCACACAGGTGTCCCCGTCCGATTCCGACCCCCTTGCCCTGGAGGGCCGGTACCTCCCTCTCCCCAGCACCCAGGTGGTCCCGTCTACCCGCCACTAGTCGCTTGTAGGCCCTCTCTACAGCCTTACCGAATTCCGGCGTCCCACGACTCCCAGGCGACGGCCGCAGCCACTTGTTTTGGATCTTTCTGGCACCTTCTCTATTATTACGCCTGCGTCACCTCGCCCCTCCTCCTTCGCCCAACTCGCGCAGGTGCGACCGCCACGCCCCTTAGGCGCAAGCGCAGAATGAGTTTCCAGGCCCCTCCCCTGGGCCCGCCCCCAACCGTAGCGTCTGGCAGGCCTGTGCTGCGCCTGCGCAGAGCGAAAGTGGCGCCGCATCTTGGCTGGAGCTGGTGGTACCCTTTTGCAGGGTCGACTCTAGTTACAGTGTCCTTGTTGCCCAACATCACGACCTGCTGAAACTACTCTGTCATGGATTACAATCCCCTCCTAATCACAACCTAGAAGCCCACGTTACCACTGCTTTCACCTGCCCGTGGCAAAGGACCATAATCACAACCGTCCTGGCTCTGGGTAATGCCAAGACTCTTTATGATCAGGACTTGGACTTCCCTCCATTAGACTGCCCCTTACTTCTACTGGCAACCTATACCCCATCTGTGCCATCTCGTGATCCTGACTGTAATCCCATCGCATCGAACAGACATTCCCCATCTATAAATTCCTTACTCAATCAAGGCTAGGACTCTCCGTCTCATTTTAGGAGCCCGTACCTCCTTCTTGATTGCAATAGGCCCCTACATCTTGATTGTGCACTTCTGGATGGTGTCCGTCATGACTCTTCCGTTACAGTCAGGAACTCTAACGCCCTGCCCCCCAAACCCTTTAAAATATCTGACCTCTAAGGTCACAGGGAACTCTCAATACCCCTCTCTAATCTGCACCTACCAATTTCACTCTGGTAAAAGCAAAAGCAGGTCTCTATCAAGAGAGTTGGTGTCAAGGCTGCATGTCTAAGCACTACCACCTCCCCAACCCTGCGGCAGAGCCCTGAACGTTGTGGCCATCCTGCCCGCTCCCCACTTGGGTGACTCAAGGTGAGGGCCCTCAAGTGTCTTGGGACAGGTTCTGGGACCGGTTCCCATCCCCTGGGACGCCTGGCTCCTGCCTCGTACTGGCTATAGCAGTAACCTCGGAAGAGTTCCTTCCCCTCTCTCTTATGGCTCTTGGCCATGCTATGGACTGTAACCCGCCAGGTTTCTCCGTCAATGGGATTTTCCAGGCAAGAACACTGGAGAGGGTTGCCATTTTCTTTCTTTTTTTGGGGGGGGGGGAGGGTAGTTGCCATTTTCTTCTCCAGGGGATCATCCCACCCCAGGGATCTAACTCAGGTCTCCCACATTGCAAGCAGACTCTTTACCCTCTGAGTCACCAGGGAGTCCCCTCTCTTACGGCAATTGTCACCTCTTGAAACCCAGTCCTGGGCCAGCACACAGTAGGCGTCAATAAGTGAATATCATTAAATTGACCGAAGAGTGGGAGGGAAGGGAAAGCAATTTTACAAACAGGGAAGGACTATGTCCAGGTTAGATGGGTTATAGTGAGCATCCGTGTTGTATCAGGCCCTGTGTTGAGTGCTACTACCTGATTGATTTCATCCAACCCCCTCAACAGCCTTTGAGGTAGATGTGATTCAAGCCCATTTTATTCAGGAGTAAAAGTGAGGCTCACAGAGGGGAAATACTCCAAGTGTTTGACTCCAAAGTTGTGCTCTCAGATGCTCGGTCTCTTCAGCTATAAAATTACACTTCTGTTAAGGTCTCTTGCACCCAGTCCACTCCATGGTCCCTTGCTTTCCGGTGATGCCCACTTCTTTCCACTCAACTTTCAGACGGCGGTAGAGCTACCCAGGAGAACTGCGCAGGCGCTTCTCCGAGCCTGGAGCCCCGCCCACAGGGCGCAGTTGCGTGCGTGGAGAAACTCGCCGAGCCCCGCCCGAGCCACCACGCGCAGGCGCAAGGGCGCGTGCCCTCCGCTTTCGGCTCCGATTGGCTGCCAGGGGTAAGGGAGCCGCCCAATGGGAGGTGTGAATAGTGAGGGGTCCCCCACGCCTGGAACTGAGGGTCTGTGTCAAGAGCGGCGGGGGCTGCAGGAGGTGAGAGAGACGGGTGAGGGCGCCCCGGGGCGGGCCGGGGAAGAGAACGCTGGGCATACGGAGAGGGCGGAGGGAGAACGAAGGGGACACCGAGGGTCGAGGAGCTTTGGGGCCTGCGCTAGGGCGGGAGCGGCACGGAGTGGAAAGAGCGCTCCTTCCTCGGTGCCCTGTAGCGTTGACTGAGCGCCTGTGGCGTGCAGGCCCCCCGCTGTTTGCAGGGCTCTCTCAGCCTGCGGCGTTGATAAGTTTGGTCAGAGAAAAGGGTTGTGTCTTAGAAAAGTTGAACTTCCAGGCCCCTGGTGGGCTCTTTCCAGAAGGACTTTTGTTGATCTCCTAAATAAACCCATCTTTCTCCTAGTAGTTCACAATCCAGGATTAGGAAATGGGAAATGTTGACTAGGAAAGTCCACACTTCAGGTCTTTTAGGCTATGTTCTACACATTTACTGAGTGCCTTCTGTGTAAAAGCCTTGCACCACGCGCTGGGCCTCGCTAAAGGGGAATTCTCTTTTGGCAGCAGAGCTGTAAACAATGAAAAGTTGAACTCTCAGGCCCCTGGTTTCCGGGAAGATCCGTTGTTGAATGTCTTTTGTGTGCCAGGGCCCCGGGCAACTCAAAAATTAGGGAAGGAGTCAAAAAGTTAGCTCTTGGGCTTTTAATGAATCATCTATGCAAGGAGGATTTTTTTAACTGGACACCAGCTGATAGCACGGCCCAGTGCTGGGCCTTGTTATTGTGGGAATTCACAGTTTAATAGGAGGGCTGGTCTGGTGGGAAAAGTGGAATGTGCACAGAGACCTGTAAACTCTCAGGGCCTCACTTTCTGAAAGGAGCATTATTCATTCAGCAAATATATTCAGTGCCTATTGTGATGAGACCTCTGGGAGCTTAACATTTTTAACTCTGTCCCAAGTTTATGATACCTGTGATGATGGAGGTGGCAAGGATACCATAAAAACCCCCAAGGAGGGACTTCCCTGGCCGTACAGGTTATAATTCCATGCTTCTAATGCAGGGGGCACAGGTTCGACCCCTTGTCGGGGGCAGATCCCACATGCTGAAAGGTGCAGAAACTTTTGTGTGCAGAGCTGTAAGCTGAACTCTGGCACTAACAGTTGAGTTGAAGAAGAAATGGAGATGGTGGGAATTATATGGCAAATTACTACTGAGGCTTGCATGGGGGCAGTCTGAAGGACTCTGAACCCCCATTGTGTGAAGGGGCCTGGGTTGGGTTGAGCCCACACCAATAGAGGGAGATAGGGGCACATAGAGGGAAGTTCAAAAGTTAAAATCCCTGCACTTGATCAGTGGTTCTGTTGATGACAGCAGCCCCTACAATGAATCACATCTGCCTTGCCAGCCTTCTCAGTCTGATGAGTTATCTCAAGTTCATGATATTTGCTATGATGGAGGTGGCACAGAATACTATAAGAACCCCAAGGAGGGACTTCCCTGGTGGTCCAGTGGTTATAAGTGCAGGGGGCACAGGTTCAACCCCTGGTGAGGGCAGATCCCGCATGCTGAGATGCAGCAAAAAAAAAAAAAACCCCAAGGAGGAGGGAGTGGCCACCACCCTGTGGATATAGATATGTTATTTAAAAAGACTTCACAAAAGGAAATGCTGGGAGGGAGTTTGTTAGACAAGAAGAGAAAACTTTCTTGCCAGAAAGAATAGCAGCATCAAAGACGTAGGATAGAAAAACATTTCTGGAGAATTACAAGTAATGATTCTATCTAACCTTGATCAAGTACCAGGGACTTTGTGGTCATTACTACTTTTAGCCCATTTCACAAGTGAGAAGACAGTCTCAGAGAGACAAAGTAGGTGGTGGAGCTCAGATTCCAGCCAAGGGCAGTGTGGTTCCAGAGCCTGTGCTGTTAAACTTTGCTGCATCCCTGTGTGTACACACAGATGGAGGAAAGAGGCTGCACAGAGAGGAAATGCACAGGCAAAAGCCAGGAGGCCCCAAAGATACATTATGTTCTTGGAAAGGGTGTGACCAGCCCTCTGGGTAAGGAGGGTGGCCTCAGAGGCTAGACTGAGGAGGGCTGTCTCCCTCTTGCAGATGCCTGGGCGCCATGGGTGCAATTCAGCTACGGAGTCATGGGCTCACTGAAGACTGAGGTATAAACATTGGATCCAGACTTGCTGATTGGTAGAGACTGGTGAGTGATGACGTGGGCAAGGGAACTCCTGAGACATCCCCCCTCCCCTTGAGTTCCTGGTGTCTCATTAGGCCCCCCTCCTTTCTCCAGGCACCACCTTCCACACAATGGCAGAGGTGGTGGCTGAAGTGGCTGAGGTAGCTGAGATGCCGACACAAATGTCGCCAAGGGTAATGGAGATGTCAGCACCGATATTAGGGGAGAAGATGGAGATGTCAACGGAGCTGACTGAGATACACCTGGGGAGGCCGTTGCCTCCTCCCTCTTCTTCCAGTTCATGTGCTCTGAATGTGGCAACCTCTACAACACGCTGGAAGAAGTCCTCTCACACCAGGAGCAGCATGTGCCCACTGTCACAGAGGAGGAGACCCTGACCACCCAGGACACTGGCCTGGAGCCGGAGCTGGTGCCAGGCACTGAGGAAGGGCCTTTCCAGTGTGGCGAGTGTAGCCAGCTCATCCTCTCCCCCAGGGAGCTCCTTGCTCACCAAGACGCCCACCTGCGGGAGTCTGCAAGCCAGATCCAGTACCAGTGTGGAGACTGCCAGGAGCTGTTTCCCTCACCTGAGCTGTGGGTGGCTCACCGCAAGGCCCAGCACCTTTCTACTGCAGCAGCTAAACCTCCGGTGCCACCACCTCTGCCTCCCGTCACACCACCACCTCCACCCTCTGCTCCACCTGAAGTCAAGATGGAGCCCTACGAGTGCCCCGAGTGTTCTACCCTCTGTACCACCCCCGAGGAGTTCTTGGAGCATCAAGGCACCCACTTTGACTCCCTAGAGAAAGAAGAGCACAATGGGCTAGAGGAGGAGGAGGAAGATGATGAAGATGACAATGAAGAGACAGAGGAAGAGGAAGAGGCAGCAGCCGAGGTTGGTGACGATGCAAAGGGAGGTGACAAGTTTGCAGCTGGCCAGGCCCAGGGGAGTGGGGATGGTCCCCCACACTGTACCTCAGCAGGGACGCGCCGGCGACACCGGCGGGCATCCCACGGCCCAGCCTCAGCAGCTCACCCCTTCTACTGCAGCCAGTGCCAGCGCAGCTTCAGCTCTGCAAACCGGCTTCTGGCTCATGGGCGGGCTCACGTGGGTGGCACCCACGAGTGTACGACCTGCTCCAAGGTCTTCAAGAAAGCAGCTTCCCTAGAGCAGCACCTGCGGCTGCACCGTGGCGAAGCCCGCTACCTCTGCGTGGACTGCGGCCGTGGCTTCGGCACGGAGCTCACTTTGGTGGCCCATCGGCGGGCCCATACTGCCAA
>SJXQ01005606.1:277580-295733 GCA_006408695.1 Aepyceros melampus | reverse complement strand
GCTCCCCCTCACGCCCTCCTCCTAGAGGCCATCCCGTATCCCCCTCTAAGCCGGTGCGGGGCACGCATCGCGGTGAAGGTCACGGGCCGGACCGTGCAGCGCGGAACCGGGAATAGCGGGCCCTGTGGACAGCGCCCCCCCACACACACCCCGCACACATCCCGGCCCCCAGAGTGCAACGTGACAGAGCGGCTGGGAGGAACCCAGCCACCCCCGTGATCCCGGGTGTCAGGGAGAGCCCAGGTTTTGGGGTCCAGGCAAGGAAAGAACCAGGACTCTCAGCACTCAACCACTGCGCCCAGAACCAGGAATTGGGGGCCCGGTGCACACCCCCGCTTGCACCGCAAGAAGCAACAGGTCTCGAGTGCTTGGGGGGTCCCCCGCAACTGGGGAACACTCGGGCTCCCCCAGAACCCTTCAGCCCCCCCAAAGTTTCTCCGCCTGGTTTCCCGGGGCAACAAGTCTCCCCCACACGTGCTGCCCCCGCCCCCACCTGTGTCCGCCGGGGTCTTCATGCTGGGGGGCCCGGGGCTAGGCGCCCCGACTCCGGGCCGCAGCTCCCGGCGCCCGCGCTGCCCCGTCCCGTCCCGAGCACGTCGGGCCGCCCTCGCCGATTCACCCGGCCTCGCCTCTCAGAGCCTCTCCCCTCCCCGCCGCCGCCTCCCGGGTTAATATCGCACTCCGGGGCCGGGACGCCCACGCCCCCCGGCCGGCGACGTCACCGCCGCGTCGCCATGGAGACACTGTGCCCGCCCCCTCCCCGCGCACTCACACAGACACACACAGGCACACATACATACACACGCGCGCGCACGCACACACACACACACACACACATACACACACACACACACACACTCGCCGGCGCGCTGCCACTGAGGACCGGCCGGCACTAGGCTTAAAGGGGCCGCGCGACGGGGGAGGAGAAAGGAGGGGCTGGGATAAGATGGGGTCCTGGGGGTCATGACCTTTCTCTGAGGCTCCAAGTCTGAAGATAACTTTAAGTCCTCAGGATCCGCGACTTGCCGCCCTCCTCCTCCTCTCCTGCCCACTGCGGGGTCCACATTTTCTTTGGAAGCCTGTAAGAGGGGTTGGGGGATACCTTATGATGAGTGTCAGAAACTTTTGTGGAGTATGGACCTTTTCGGAAGAGGAAGAACTTTCTCTGCAGGAGGCGGGGGCTGGGGTGGGGGCGTCGGGTCAAGACCTCGGAGGATGATCCAGACCACATTTCCCAGGCCGGCCTTACCATGCGCACCCCCTCCACCCCTGAGCCTGACTGGGGGCAGCTGTCCAGGGGTGGGGTGGAATGGGTGGGAAGCATTTCCCAGTGTCGGAAATGGGGAGGCGGCTGCCTCCTCCGCTCCTCCAGGGATAGGGTCTTGGCCTTCCAGAGAGCCCCAGCCCCATCTGGGGAGGAAGTGACCAGAGAGAAAGCACGCAAGAGCCGCCCCCCCATCCGCAGACTGCAGCTGTCTTGGGAACACGGCTGGCGCCGGAGGTACCCCCACTTCCACCTCCAGGGCAGGGGGGTTCCGGGGGTGGAGCCAGGATGCGAGGGGGTGACCAAAGTCTGAACAAATGTGCTCCCAAGGGACACCAGGGGGTCACCAGGAGAAAGGAAGGCAGGGCTTAAGGATGAAGGCCAGTGCGTAGGGATGTGTTAAGTCTGTTCTCTGCAGCTGGGAGGAATGGATGGAGCCTGAGGCTTCGGGAAACAGGAAATCAGCAATGATCAGATGGCCAACAGTAGAGGGCAAATAGCAGTTATATTCACAGGCTGATGCTGGAAACAATCTCAGAAAAGACTCTGAGGTACCAAAGGAGAGGAAAGGGGATGGGGAGGAGATGCTCAGAGAGAGTGAAACCAAGAAGATAGGGAGAAGTGAATAGGCCACAGAGAGGAAAGGCCTGAAGGGTTAGGCTCTGGGTGCTTAGGGCTTCAAGCCCACCCTCCTTTGGTGGGTTCCTAGAGGCCTTAGGGCAGTCCCTAAGCAGTGCCTCAGAAGAAGTCTCAGGCCTCTTCCTGGGGAGACCAGGGCCTCCCAGGAGCATCACCCCCTTGGGGAATTATGTAACCTTGCCTACGGACAGTGCAGCTCCCCCACGGATATTGTAACCCTCTGGGAGCAGTGTGGTCCAGCAATAATAACCATCATCATTGTTATCATAACAGCTCCCGAATTGCTAACGCTCATGATGTGCCAGGCGCTGGGCCAAGCGTTGTCGGGACATCTTCTCATTGAAGCCTCACAAAACCCCAAAGAAGGGAATTCCTATTGTTAACCCCATTTACAGATTAATGAAGCAAGGCTCAGTAACTGTCAGAGCCAGGATTCAAATCCAATCTATCCAATTCAAAATCACCACCCTTAACCAGCATAGTTTATTATGTCTTTTACTGCCCCACCCCTCAGAAAAAGATGATGCCAAGTTTAAAAGATAATAGATCCAAACTACAGCCTCAGAGACCTCTATACTCCCACCAGAAGATGGAGACCAGGGTGGCAAGCCAAATTGCTATTTCCTGTATGTGAGTGAGATTGTATAGAGCAAGTGAATTGATCTTTTTAAGCCTCAGCTTCATCATCTGTAAAATGGGGATATTTTATGAGAAATCAGAGACTTGAGATAAATAGGCAATAAATACTGCTGATAATTAGCAGAAGTGAGCAGCATAACCTGTAGACAATGCAAGCCTAGAGATTCCAACTGTAGGCAGCAAACACACAAACATGGACAGTGAAATTGCCTGTTAATGGCAGAATTCTATCCTGACTGAGCTGGATAATTCAATCCCACAGTTTCTGTGAAACACAGTCATGGATGGTGGGCGTGCCTCAGGGGAGACTTTCAACCATCCACAGAGAATGGGAACTGCTGGTGAAAATGACATGTCCACAGATATTATAACACGACTGCACCATGGAAGTGTGGACTGTGTTGGATAGTTCAGTTGCCTTGTGAACACTGGAAACCACCCCAGGAATGGTGAACCCCACAATTCCTGTGTGAAACACCCAGAGGTTGTGAACGTGTGATGAGAACTCTCACCGCTGGTCAATCCTTGAAGCATACTATGTGACCAAGACCATGTGAACTTCAGTGGGCAAGGATCCAACCCCTCCCCCGACTCTCCCCAGAAAGCCTTCACAAATGCCCCTGAGGCTGGTAAAAAGCACAGCCTCTCCCAGACCTCAGAGGTGCCCAGGATGAACAGTGTACCGCTCCGTGGAGAAAACACCTCTGTCTGGACAGTGAGGAGAATCCCCCACTCCCACAGACCTAGTCGTTCTTGTTCCAGTTTACTGTCCTGACACAGATAAAACAGTTATCCTATTGTTGTCAGGCAAAGGCATGGACAGAACCTACAGAACCTACCCCTACAGAAGTCACAACTCTTCAGAGTCACGCCTAGAAAGGAGACCATGTGGACGATAAAGATCATAATCCTCGCCCGCCCATCGCCCCTGTGAACAGTGACGAACCGCCACTACTCTGTGAACATTGCCATTCCCCTAGAAAGAGCGGGACCCACCCACACTGTTTAGAGCAGCGGTCCCCAACCTTTTTGGCACCAGGGATGGGTTTCATGGAAGACAGTTGTTTCCATGGAGGGGGAGAGGGGTTTCGGAATGATTAAAGTGCATTACATTTATTGGGCACTTTTTTCTGTGATTATTACATCAGCTTCTAGATCATCAGGCATTAGATGGATCCCAGACGTAGGAGACCCTTGATTTAGAGAGAGAAGCCACCTAAACTGTGTAACCATTGCCAGACAGAAAATGTAACCCCATTATCACCCTTGCTGGTCTCTCTGATTTGAAATGCTGAAGGACTCGAGGACTCAGTCCTAGGTCCTCTTCTCTCCTCCATCTACACACATTCCTTTGACAATCTCCACCAGGCCCATGGTTTTATACACCATATACTATGCTGATTACACCCAAATTTCTGTCTCCATCTCAGGACTCTACCCCAAACTCCAGTCTCACACATTGAACCACCTCACCGGTATCTCCATTTAGATTTCTCAAGTTTTCCAAGTAAAAAAGTTCTCTTAGAGCACCCCCACAGAGAAGGCAATGGCACCCCACTCCAGTGTTCTTGCCTGGAGAATCCCAGGGACGGAGGAGCCTGGTGGGCTGCCATCTATGAGGTCGCACAGAGTCAGACACGACTGAAGCGACTTAGCAGCAGCAGCAGAGCACCCTCAAAGTGACCTCACCCCCAATCTTCCCCATCTCTCGAAATTGCAGCACCATTTTCCTGGTTGCACTGGTAGAATACCTCGGAGTCATCCTTGACTCCTTTTTCTTCTCTGACATCCAGTCTGAAGGGAACTCCTCCCGTCAGGTCTTCCTTCAGCTTTTTCAGACTCAGTCACCCTCCCCCCACACACATCCACCAGGCCCATGGTTTTATACACCATATACTATGCTGATTACACCCAAATTTCTGTCTCCATCTCAGGACTCTACCCCAAACTCCAGTCTCACACATTGAACCACCTCACCGGTATCTCCATTTAGATTTCTCAAGTTTTCCAAGTAAAAAAGTTCTCTTAGAGCACCCCCACAGAGAAGGCAATGGCACCCCACTCCAGTGTTCTTGCCTGGAGAATCCCAGGGACGGAGGAGCCTGGTGGGCTGCCATCTATGAGGTCGCACAGAGTCAGACACGACTGAAGCGACTTAGCAGCAGCAGCAGAGCACCCTCAAAGTGACCTCACCCCCAATCTTCCCCATCTCTCGAAATTGCAGCACCATTTTCCTGGTTGCACTGGTAGAATACCTCGGAGTCATCCTTGACTCCTTTTTCTTCTCTGACATCCAGTCTGAAGGGAACTCCTCCCGTCAGGTCTTCCTTCAGCTTTTTCAGACTCAGTCACCCTCCCCCCACACACATCCCCCGCCACTGCCCTGGGCTGATGACTCCTCACTGGTCTCCCTGCTGCCTCATCCCCATAGTCGGTGCTCCACTGGCAGTGGAAGTGCTCCAGTCAACAAAATGACATCCCTTCACTGCCCCCAACCCTCCATCAGCCCCTCCACTCCCTGGGAAGCTTTAACACTCCTTGCCTGCAATGCCCTTTTTCCCTCCTGACCTCACTTCCCACCTTCCCCACTTCATTTTTCCTCCAAGTGCACTCCAGCCTCTTTGCTATTTCTTGAGATTGCCAGGCATATTCCTCCCTCGAGGATTTTGCCCATGCTTTTCCATCTGCCTTGAAGGCTCTTCCACCAGAAGTCTGCATAGACTGTCCTTCAGTTCCTTCAGGTTTCTACGCCAAAACCACCTTAAGAGTTCCCTGGCGGTCCAGGGTTTAGGACTCTGAGCTTTCACTGCTGAGGGTGAGTCAGGGAACTAAGATCCTGCAAGTCACGCAGCATGGCCAAAAATTTTTAAATAAAACTAAAAATATTAAAAAACAAACAGCATCTTCCCAGTACTATGCCTGACCACGACGCAGATATAGATCTATCTGCGTGTGTGCACTCGGTTGTGTCCGACTCTGCGACCCCATGGACTGTGGCCCACCAAGCTCCTCTGTCCATGGGGTTTTTCCAGGCAAGAACACTGAAGTGGGTTGCCACTTCCTACTCCAGAGGATCTTCCTGACCCAGGCATTGAATCTGCGCCTCTTGCATCTCCTGCACTAGCAGACAGATTCTTTACCACTAGCGCCCCCTGGGAAACCCAGATATATACCTATATGTATGTCTACACGCTTTGGCCACACTGTGTGGCATGTGAGATCTCAGTTCTCCCACAAGGGATTGAACCCAACTCCCCCTGCAGTGGGAGCATGGATTCTCAACCACTAGACTGCCAGGGAAGTCCCTGACCACTATTATATTGGAGGCCCCTTCCTAGACCCCATGGGTTCCTTTTATTTTTTTGCTGTGCCATCTGGTACGTGATATATTATTTCCCCCACCAGGGATCAATGCACACCCCCCTGCATGGGAAGCACGAAGTCTTAAGCCAGTGCCGAGACCAGGGTCCGTCATAGAGCTGTTGTTCAGTTGCCAAGTCATGTCCAACTCTTTTCGACATAGACTATAGCAGGTCAGGCTCCTCTGTCCTCCACTGTGTCCTGGAGTTTGCTTAAATTCATGTCCATTGAGTCGGTGATGCTGTCTAACCATCTCATTCTCTGTCGTCCCCTTCCCCTTTTGCCTTCAATCTTTCCCAGCATCAGGGTCTTTTCCAGTGAGTCAGCTCTTCTTATCAGCTGGCCAAAGTGTTAGAGCTCCAGCTTCAGCATCAGTCCTTCCATGAATATTCAGAATTGATTTCCTTTAGAATGGACTGGTTTGATCTCCTTACTGTCCAAGGGACTCTCAGGAGTCTCCTCCAACACCACAATTCAAAAGCATCAAATCTTCGGCGCTCAGCCTTCGTTATGATCCAACTCTCACATGTGTACATGACTATTGGAAAATTCATAGCTTTATCTGTACAGATCTTTGTCGGCAAAGTGATGTCTCTGCTTTTTAATACATTGTCTTGGCTTGTCATAGTTTTCCTTCCAAGGAGTAAGCGTCTGTTAATTTCATGGCTGTGGTCACCGTTAAAGAGTAGGCTATAGCCATAGATAGCGTAGGCTGTAGTCATAGAGTAGGCTGGTAATATGTACTTGCTGAAGTGAACTGAGTCTGAAAACAGCTGGGATAAGGTGACAGTCAGAACTCATACAGAGTGTCTGTGACGGATATAAAGCACATATACAGTATGACTCTTGCATGGACAGTGTAGAGCCCCAATAAACATTGTAATGCTCAAAACCAGTATGAACTCCAGTTGTTAGCCTTGTCCAGATACGCTCACCTTCATAAAGTGATCCGAGCTCCATTCGAAGAGCTCCATTCAAACTTTGTAAACGGGGTGAACCCATATAGCAGGGCAACCCACGTAAATGGTATAAACCCCATGGAGACAGTGTAACTCTCATAAACAGTATAAGCCCCATACAGATGGTAAGAAAACAAATAAACCAGGTGTACTCCATACAAATGACTTGTTCCCTCTTCAGTGTGCGCTGCCACAGAGGCATCACCTGCTTAACATGGTGTGAATTCCTCTAGCAGTAGGGCCAGTTCCCACCCCAGGGTAAACCTCACATGTATGGTGCAGGTAAGCATGTAGACAGGGTCACCTCAAGCAGCAGCGGGAGTCTTCATGTGAACAGCGTGGCCCCATAGTATGGCCTCAGGCAGTGTAACCTACCACGTGTCCCCATGTGGAAAATGCCATGGCTCAGGTGAACCACTCTGTGGACAGTGTAGCCTCAACCCTGTGCCTCAGATGGTAAGGAACGTGCCTGCAGTGCAGGAGACCCGGTTCGATCCCTGGGTTGGGAAGATCCCCTGGAGGAGGGAATGGCTGCCCATTCCAGTATTCTTGCCTGGAAAATCCCAAGGACAGAGGAGCCTGGTGGGGTGGCAAAGAGTCAGACATGACTGAGTGACTAACACACAGCCAACAGGTGCAGTAAACACCAATGTCACTGTCAGATTTTTAAAACATATTTATGTATTTGGCTCTGCGGGGTCTTAGTTGTAGCCTGTGGAATCTTTAATCTTCGTTGAGGTATGTGAGATCTTTAGTTGCAGCATGCAGGATCTAGTTCCCTGGCCAGGGACTGAGTATGGTCCCCTGCCCTGGGAGCACCAAATCCTAGCCACTGAACCACCAGGGAAGTCCGGTCACTGTCAGTCTTACCAAGTCATCGATAATGTAACCCTCTCCCACAGACAGGTGGAAACTCCCTATTCCATTCAAACCCTCTGGGCTCAAATACAGATGCCCGAATACATCTGGCAAATAAGATATAAGACATATGGATAGAGTGGGGCTTCCACAAAAGCTGTTAAAAGACTCAGTGTCAACCCCTACATCCCATATCCCTGCTTGGGACTTGGAGCCAATGGCAAGAGCTTCAGCAGCCACTGAGGTAGAAGAACTAAGCGTGGAAGAGAAAAACACCTCTCTATTTTGTTTAAGCCACCGTGGTTTGGATTTCTATTGCTTGTGTCTGGACTTAAATCTAACCGATAATAGTTCTTTTAAAAAATTCAATAAAATTGAAAGACGATTAACATTTAAAAACCCCTCTGGGCTTTTGTAATTTTCATGTGTATGCGCATGTGCTCAGTTACTCAGTCATGTCTGACTCTTTGTGACCCCGATGGACTAGTCACCAGGTTCCTCTGTCCATGGGATTCTCCAAGCAATGATATTGGAGTTGCCATTTCCTCTTCCAGGGGATCTTCCCAACTTAAGGATCGAACCCATGTCTCTTGCATTCCCTGCATTGGCGGTGGATTCTTTACACCTGCACACCCTTGGAAGCCTGTGTAATTTTCATACAACTTCACATATCCTCCCAAGCCTGAAAGTCTTAACTCTCCAATAAAATTTACCCAACTCCCCTTCAACACAGTGACTCCCTAAGGTGTGGAGTAACCCATCACCGAGAATAGGCCCCAAATAAAGGCCAAGAAATTATGAATTTAAAAAAAAAATTTTTTTCATTTGGCTGCACCAGTCTTAGTTGCAGTACGTGGGATCTTTTTTCAATTGTAGCACGTGGAATCTTGAGGGGCAGGATACACATATGGGATCTAGTTCCCAGATCAGGGATTGAACCCTGGGACCCCTGCATTGGGAGCATGGAGTCTTAGCCACTGAACCGGCAGGGAATTCCTGAAAAGCAGGGATTCCCAGAGTCTAGTGCAAGACAGAGCACATAAAAATCACTGCTCCCATTTACTGAGCACTTATTATACGCAAGGCCCTAGACTCACCATCTGATTTCATCCTCAGCTCAACTTAATGAGATAGATACTTGAATGATTCCCATTTTTCAGATTAGGAGAGTGAGACTTGAGAGAAGTTCCAGGCCCAAGGCTACACAGCTAAAAATCATTACAAAGGGACCTCAAGCACTAGACCATAATGCCTCCTGATGGATTGATAAATGCCCCACAGATACGCTGCACCCTGGAATTCTTTTAGAAAGCACTACCACAGCACCCCCACAACATGCACAAACTATGGACAAGGTTACCAGTAAGGCTGTGACAACATAAACTCTTCAGGTGGTGATAAGATCCTTCTGAATAATAATACTCACCACAGTATTTAATATGTTTAAAATTAATTAATTTATGTTTGGTTGGGCTGGGTCTTCATAGCTGCGCACAGGCTTTCTCCTGTTGCTGGGAGCAGGGGCTACTCTTCCATGTGAAGTACAGGCTTCTCATTGTGGTGGCTTCTCTTGTGGTGGCAGAGCACAGGTTCTAAGCCCGCAGGCTTCAGGAGATGCAGCACGTGGCTCATAGCTGTGGCACTCCACAGCCTGTGGACTCTCCCAACATATAAAATCTTCTCCGACCAGGAACTGAGTCCACTGCATTGGCACATGGATTCTTAGCCACTGCACCACCAGGGAAGTTCAATACTTGACATTTCTGAGGATTTACCCTCAAAAGTGGAGAAGGCAATGGCACCCCACTCCAGTGCTCTTGCCTGGAAAGTCCCATGGACGGAGGAGCCTGGTGGGCTGCAGTCCATGGGGTCGCTAATAGTCGGACATGACTGAGCGACTTCACTTTCACTTTTCACTTTCATGCATTGGAGAAGGAAATGGCAACGCACTCCAGTGTTCTTGCCTGGAGAATCCCAGGGACAGGGAGCCTGGTGGGCTGCTGTCTATGGGGTCACACAGAGTCGGACACAACTGAAGCGACTTAGCATCACCCTCAAAAGACATGAGGAGACAAAAAAATACTTTGCACATCCTTTTTTTAAAAAAAAATTATTTATTTGGCTATATCAGGTTTGTTTCAGCTTTGCACATCTTAATTCTTTACATTTTTGTAGCAACCCTATGCCATAGGTTTAAAAAAAAATTATCCCATAACAGATGTAGACACTGAGGCACAAGGGATTCATGACTTGCCCAAGGTCATACAGCTGGGAAGAAGCCCAGCTCAGTTCCACCCTGAGCAACCTGGCTAAGCCTGCGTTATCCCACTTCCTGTAGCACCACTTCCCCCAACTCCACATGACAGTGGAATTTTGATAAACTGTGTAACTAAGTTAATGACATTTTATGTAATTCGTCCAGGGACATGCGAAATAGGCCTTGGACTGTGTGAACTGTCACAGACAGGTCTCCTCTATGCATGGTGTAACTAGAATAAGCAGTGGGAGGTTCCTCTGTGGACATTAAAAACAAACCACATTCAGAGACAATGTTGAACAGACAGTTGATGTTGTTAAGCAGTCGCTGAGTCCTGTCCAACTCTTTGTGACCCCATGGACTATAGCCCACCAGGCTCCTCTGTCCATGGACTTTCCCAGCAAGAATAGTGGAGTGGATTGCCATTTCCTTCCTTCTTTCCAGGGGATCTTCCTGACCCAGGGATGGAATGTTCGTCTCCTGCAAGTGGGTTGGTTCTTCACCACCCAGCCACCTGGGAAGCCTGGGCAGGAGAGAACCCCTGTCATTGTAGCATTGTGCTCCCTAGGCAGGGTGAATTTCTTTGTGGAGACTGCAGATCTCATTGAGTCTAATTCTCTCTCATGTCTGATACAGACTGACTGTGGAGCATGAAACACCATCCCATCAATGGAAATCCTCCCCTCTCCAACACCACATAAGCTCCCAATGGGCCATGTGAACTCTGGCCCAATATGCACCTCCCCATGGACAGTACAGTTAATCTCCTTCATATCTGTGACAAAGTTACCACAGGCAGTGAACATCACTAAGCTTCGGGAACTTTCTGGGGCTGCTGTGAACACCTGCGGGACAGCACGGATCATTTTCCAAGGGTCTACCTAAATGTGCTGTGGGAACTCTCTGACGAATGTAAGTTTGTTCAGACTCACCCATACTCAGATATGCAGATGACACCACCCTTATGGCAGAAAGTGAAGAAGAACTAAAGAGCCTCTTGATGAAAGAGGAGAGAGAAAAAGTTGGCTTAAAGCTCAACATTCAGAAAACGAAGATCATGGCATCCGATCCCATCACTTCATGGGAAATAGATGGGGAAACAGTGGAAACAGTGTCAGATTTTATTTTTCTGGGCTCCAAAATCACTGCAGATGGTGACTGCAGCCATGAAATTAAAAGATGGTTACTCCTTGGAAGGAAAGTTATGACCAACCTAGACAGTATATTAAAAAGCAGAGACATTACTTTGCCAACAAAGGTCCATCTACTCAAGGCTATGGTTTTTCCAGTGGTCATGTATGGATGTGAGAGTTGGACTATAAAGAAAGCTGAGTGCCGAAGAACTGATGCTTTTGAACTGTGGTGTTGGAGAAGACTCTTGAGAGTCCCTTGGACTGCAAGGAGATCCAACCAGTCTACCTAAAGGAGATCAGCCCTGGGTGTTCACTGGAAGGACTGACGTTGAAGCTGAAACTTCAATACTTTGGCCACCTGATGTGAAGAGTTGACTCATTTGAAAAGACCCTGATGCTGGGAAAGATTTGAGGGCAGGAGGAGAAGGGGTCAACAGAGGATGAGATGGTTGAATGGCATCACCGACTCAATGGACATGGGTTTGGGTGGATTCTGGGAGTTGGTGATGGACAGGGAAGCCTGGGATGCTGCAGTTCATGGCGTTGCAAAGAGTCAGACATGACTGAGCAACTGAATTGAATTAATGTCTACCCTATGGGAAAAGTATAAACAGCTCTGTAAAATTTCCCTCAACTCAGGGCCCTAAAATTTCCAATATGGGCCTACTCAGTATGGGCCCACTCAGTATGGAAGTGCAAACTCTCTTTTAGAATGATATTAAAATAGCAGTAATAATATGATGGTATAAAGTAGTATAAGTCACAACATAATATAGTGTGCTCAGTTGCTAACCTGCCTCCGACTCTTTGCAGCCCCATGGACTGCAGCCTGCCAGGTTCCTCTGTTCATGGGACATTCCAAGAATACTGGAGTGTGTTGCCATTCCCTTCTCCAGGGGATCTTCCTGACCCAGGGACTGAACTCACATCTCCTGCATTGGCAGGCAGACTCTTTACCACTGAGCCACCTGGGAAACCCCATAATGTAATAGCATAAGAAATAGTGTAAGATTCTTTCCCAGTGTGAACTTGCAGATAGTGAAATTTCTGCCACTCTGAAGGCAAATCTGTGGACAGTTGATAATGTGAATCTCATGGATAATGTCAATCTCCTTCATACTCAGTGAATCCCATTGGACAACTGATATTTCCTTATAGCTCAAAGTGAACTGACCATGTCACAATATACTCTCTCACTTGCAGTGTGAATGTTATAGGCATGCTGCTGCTGCTGCTAAGTTGCTTCAGTCGTGTCCGACTCTGCGACACCATAGACGGCAGCCACCAGGCTCCCCCGTCCCTGGGATTCTCCAGGCAAGAACACTGGAGTGGGTTGCCATTTCCTTCTCCAATGCATGAAAGTGAAAATACGGCCCTGCAATAGTCTGGGTGCATTTTCTTCACACCTGGTGTGACCCCGTATCTGGGCAGCAGGAGTCTACTACCAACAGGGCATATCCCTCTCCCCACCAGGTGTGAACACCTACAAAGTGTAAGCTCTTCACGGAAGGCAGTGATGCTCCGTGAAGGGCTGTATTTCCCCATCTCAAGCCTTCCTCTCATCCCACGCCCAGGGGGGTTATCAGAAAACTGAGCCGCCCTAAATGTCAAAGTCTTGGGGAAAGTGGCCTGTCCCCAGGGTCACCAAGCCCCAGGCCACGCGCGGAGACAACTCCGCAGCGCGCGCCACCACACAAGTGCTAGTTCTCTACCCTCCCGATGGCAACAGGGCTTTCCGCGGGGCCGCGCCAGACTTTCTGAGACTGTTGATTGGTTGTAGTCGCCGCCCCCCGGCAGCCAATCAAACGGGGGAAAGGTGACATCACTTATGCTCCTTCCCGCCCCCCCCCCCCAAACTTCCCTACTCCCAGCTACCGGCAGCAACAACCACGTGGGGAGGGGTAAGAGAGTAGAACCCGGTGAGGTCATTGCACCGCCCCGACCGCTGCTGATTGGCTACGGGGCTCGAGGGTGGCGGTTGGCTGCTCCTCGCACCTCCCCCTTGTGCCGCTACCGCCGCCACTGAGAGGAGCCAGCAGCGACGCCAGAGCCGGGAATCCGGGTGAGTCGGGGCCCTGGGTCTAAGATGCTCCCGGCGTCCAGTGAGACTCACGAGGAACTGCCCTTTCGACTTTTTCTCCTCGCACGGGTTCTTCAGAGCTCCAGGCACTCTGTCACATGGGAGTTGTAGTCTGCCATGTACTGTCGACTATGGGCCAGAGACGTAAGAAGACTATCATTCCCAGCAGGAATTGCGGCCAGCCGGTCAACAAACGCTCGGGCCACGCCTTCTAAGCCTGCTCATTGGAGAGCTGGTCCCTTAGCCCCGCCTTCTTGCATTTCATTGGCTACTGTTCTTCATAGAGGCTGGGTTCCGGCCGAGAGTGCAAGACGACTGGGTACTGTATTCGTCATTCTGAACTAAGACGGGCTACGATTGGTCAATGTTGATGTCCATCACTTGTTGTGGGGCAGGACCCTAGGCTGATCGGGCGGTCGTAGGCTCAGGTTGGTGTCGGTCCCAGAGGGAGGCCGATCTTGGACTTTTGCCCCGCCCCCTTGCGCTGCCGGGTGGGCACGATTGGCTAGGGCAAGCGTCGCTCGTCATTGAGAGGCGGAGCCGACCAGGCTCTGAGTATCTATTGGCCTAGGACGGCGCCGGTCAGCGGGGTTGTGGCCGCTGATTGGCTGACTGCTCCAGCTGTTGCAGGTCCATTCACCATTTTGTGTGTTGGAGTAAAAAAAAAAGGGAGAATCGAGAGGGAGAGCCGGAGGGGGGGCGGGGAGGGACCGGACCGGACCGAGCCGGGGCCACGGCCCCCCGCCCCGAAACCCCGCTGAGCCCGAGGTGAGGGGCGGGGCCAGGGCTGACACAGGCTGGGGGGATTTGGGGTGCTGGGGGCCGAGAGGGGACAGGTGGCAGGGACGGGGAAGGGGTACAGGGGAAAAGGGGTGAGTGGGATGGTGGGAAGGTGGGACAGAGTAGAGGAAGTGGTGGGGAGAAGGAGTGACAGAAAAAGGGTGACAAGGAGGGGGTGGTGGGCAGAGAATTGGTAACAGGAATGGAGGGGTGACAGGACTAGATCAGGGTGACAGGGATAGAGAGGGGACAGAGTTGGAGGGGGTGACAAGGAGAGGTGATGGGGAGAGAAGGTGACAGGTCCAGAGATGGCTGACATGAGAGTGACTGGGAGGAGGGGGTGACAGAGATAGATGAGGGTGACAAGGAGGGAGTGACAGAGGAGGGGGCCTAGGGCCTGCGAAGAGAGAGGTGGAGATAGAGATGGTGACAGGATGGGAAGGAGAGTGGCATAGACGCTGGTGTCAGGAGGCCTGATGGGAGCAGAGGACATGAGACCCTGAGAAGCCTAAGCCAGCCCGGGCTTCAGGAGTTACTGCTTAGATTCTGAGGGAGGTGAGGGCCCAAGAGGGCCTTGGGTGGGAGTTATCCTGAGAGGGTGGACAGGAAGAGAATAGGCCCCAGGGGAAAAAAAGAGGCTTGGTTTCTGGTGTTGAAGAACTTGGACCAGGCAGCGTGGCTGTAGGCCCTGGGTGGGGTGTGCAAAGGTTTGTGTTGGGCCCGGTCTCCGTGCCCAGGATGGTGGCCCAGCGGTCAGTGGGAGAAGGTGGTGGTGGCTGTCCAACTCCTGGATACTTGGGTGCCTGCCCCGTTGTGAGAAGCCCCGGGGCCCCCAGCCTCTGCCCGAGAGGACTCCAGGATTGTCTCAGAGAAGGGGCAGCCTGGGACTGCAGGCTCCTAAGCAGCAGCAGGCCCCAAGTGGGAGAGCATGAGGTCGGGGTCCTGTGGGAGCCTGAAGGCTGAGTCAGGGGTGCCTCGGATCTTCTTTGGCTTATGGTCCTGGGTCCCCCAACCCTTCCGGGGGCCCCCTTTTTGGCCTCTCAGGTTCTTTTAGCACTTCAGAGTGAAGTTTTTTCCCTTCTCTTCTCTCAGGGCAGCCTGAAAGGGGGCGGGCAGTAATGACTGTTCAGGAAGTGGGTGAGGTTGGCCTGCTGGGCTTGTCCTGCTGTCTTTGACCTTCTCCCACTTACCCCCACCTGGAGTCCGAGGGCATATTTGGGGACCAGGGGGGCCTAGTCGGCTCAGCCACCCTGCCAGAGCCAGCCCGGGCAGGGCGGGGATGCAAGCAGGCCAGAAGGGGGGTGGCTGGGCTTTCGGGTATCACGCTGGGTGCCGTGGGGGGAGGGGCAGGCTCCCATCCAGAGGGACCGTGAAACCCTGGGGTGTAGCCCTGTGTCCCACTATGTGATGTGTGTGTCTCTGTGTGTGTGTGTGTGTGTGCTGTGTGTGTGTGTGTGTGTGCGCACGCTTATGTACAGCCCTGTGGTAGCACTGGGTATGAGCTCTTGCCCCAGACGTGCCCCTGCCTGTTTTCCGCCAGGATCTGGGTAGATGGCTGTACCTGGCAGGCCTGGGGTGCAGAACAGAGTGGGCAGCTGTCCCTTGGGACTTGCAGCTGCCCACTCCTTCCCACAATGCCCGGCCATGCCAGGCTGTCCGGGGCTAGGGTGGGGGTGGTAGAGAGAGGCTCACATCGCAGCCCAGTCGCCTCCCTTTCTGTGACTGTGTGCTTGTACATTTGTATGTGTGAGTGCGTGTGTTCTCTGGGCAGTGACAGTGCAAGGAAGCGTGCCCTCTGGATCATGTGACAGACAGCACACTGAAATGGTTAGGAGCACAGACTCTGGGGCCAGATTACCTGGGTTCAGATCTCAGCTCTGCCATTTCCCAGCCGGATGGATGTGGACGAGTGGCTTGATCTCTCTGTGCCCCAATTTCCTCCCATGTAAATGCGGCTGATGGTAGCATCCGCCTCTTTGGGCTGTGGTGAGGATGCAATGGGTTAATAAAGGCAAGTCTAGCCCAGGACTTGGCACAGAGTGAGTGCTCCATAGGTGTGAACTGTTACTTTTAGTTTGGTTCCCTTGGGGCAGTCAGAGTGTGTGCCTGCACCTACTATCCTCTGCAGAGAAAGCAGAGTATGTGAGGGTTCCCAAGGAACCAGAGCGTATAGCTCAGGGCATATGGGTGCCAGTCTGTGTCTGGATGCCAGCCAGGGGCCCACAGGAGTTGAACACAGCCAGGCAGGAGACCTTGGGGATCATGGAGTTGAGGCAGTAGCCCCAGCAAGTAGGAAGTCTTGGGGGACACTGGGTCTGGAGAGGGGGTTCCTGAGGTTGCTCCCAATGATCCCTGTCTATCCTCTCACCTGGCAGGCGGACAAAAGATGAAGCCCATGAAAAAGGCGTGCACCAGCCTTCCAGGTTCTGGCAGCAGTGGCAAGTCCCCACCAGCCACCAGGGCCAAGGCCCTGAGGCGGCGAGGGGCTGGGGAGGGGGACAAGCCAGAGGAGGAAGACGACGAGGCGCAGCAGCAACAGCCGGGGCCAGAAGAGGCTGAGGAGGGCGAGGAGGAGGAAGCTGAGCGGGGCCCGGGGCCCGAGGGGCTGCCCCCGGAGCTGCAAGCCGACGACTCAGCCCCAGGCCCAGCCGAAGAACCCAAGGTGGAGGGGGAGGCAGGCCGCTGGGAGCCATCACTCAGCCGAAAGACGGCCACGTTCAAGTCACGAGCGCCCAAGAAGAAATATGTGGAGGAGCATGGCGCCGGCAGTGGCAGCAGTGCGGTGGCGGGTGCCCCTGAAGAGCGGGCACGGACCCCTGAGGAAGCCGGCGCCCTGGGGGTGCCTCCACGGCCACCCACCTCCACGCGTTCCTCCTCCACCGACACAGCCAGCGAGCACTCAGCCGACCTGGAGGATGAGCCTGCTGAAGCCTGTGGTCTGGGCCCCTGGCCCCCTGGCAGCACCAGCGGGGGCTATGACCTGCGGCAGCTGCGGTCCCAGCGAGTCCTGGCTCGGCGTGGGGATGGCCTCTTCCTGCCGGCTGTGGTGCGCCAGGTGCGCCGAAGCCAGGACCTGGGTGTGCAGTTCCATGGGGACCGGCCCTGACTTTCTATGAGGGGGTGCCTGGCGGGGGTGTGGATGTGGTTCTGGATGCCACGCCCCCACCGGGGGCGCTGGCGGTGGGCACAGCGGTCTGTACTTGCGTGGAGCCCGGCATGGCAGCCTACCGGGAGGGTGTGGTGGTGGAGGTGGCCACCAAGCCCGCCGCCTACAAGGTCCGCTTCACCCCTGGCCCCAGCTCCCAGCTGGGCCCAGCCGCCCTGCCGCAGCCGCCTCAGCCACCACACCGGGAGCCCGAGGAGGCGGTATGGGTGGCCCGCTCCAGCCTCCGCCTGCTGCGGCCCCCCTGGGAGCCTGAAGCCCTGCCAAGGAAGCCCCCGGTGGGCCCTGAGGAGGAGCAGGCCGAGCCTGGGGCCACCCTGCCCCCCTGCCCTGCTGCCCTGGACCCCAAGCAGCCTGAGGACGCCGAGGTCTCCAAGATCAGCTTCGGTGGCAACCTTGGGGCTTGTGAGGAGGGTGAAGAGAAGCACCCGCCTGCCCTGGGCACCCCGGCTCTGCTCCCACTGCCGCCCCAGCTCCTGTCACCACCACCCAAGTCCCCTGCCTTCACAGGCCCAGGCCGCCCTGGTGAGCAGCCCTCCCCGTGCCAGGAGGGGAGCCAGGGTGGCAGCCGGAGCAGCAGCGTGGCCTCACTGGAGAAGGGGGCTGCGCCGGCCGCCCGGGCCCGCACACCCCTGACAGCGGCCCAGCAGAAGTACAAGAAGGGCGATGTGGTCTGCACGCCCAACGGAATCCGAAAGAAGTTCAACGGCAAGCAGTGGCGACGGCTGTGCTCGAGAGACGGCTGCATGAAGGAGTCACAGCGGCGGGGCTACTGCTCCCGTCACCTGTCCATGCGAACCAAGGAGATGGAGGGCCTGGCGGACAGCGGCCCGGGTGGGGCCGGGCGGCCGGCGGGCGTGGCGGCCCGCGAGGGCAGCACCGAGTTTGACTGGGGGGACGAGACGTCGCGGGACAGCGAGGCCAGCAGCGTGGCAGCCCGCGGAGACTCCCGTCCACGCCTGGTGGCCCCCGCCGACCTGTCTCGCTTTGAGTTTGACGAGTGCGAAGCAGCGGTGATGCT